>JXTB01000322.1:360161-404772 GCA_002914805.1 Parasponia andersonii | reverse complement strand
CATTTTATTTAAATGGACTATTTTTATAAAAACTAGAACTTTTGACACTTTTCAAATAAATTAAGGAATTTCCCACCTTGTGAAATTCCCCTTCTACCACTAGCCTGGGTTTTGGGTCGTGACAGCCACAGCAGATTTCTACCTAGATAAATGAAAAAATTAACTTTGAAATGTGAGCTACTTACATGGATAAATGGTGGGTGATTAGTCCCAAATTTTACACCGTGGAACTGTAACCTAGTCCTCTGTATTTATGGGCATGGATGATGTCCCGCTCGGTTAAAAAAAAAAAATCGGTCTCGTTTCAAATATGAGCCATTGATATATTGTAGAATATGATCGGACAACATGGATTAGTCAGGACTATGAAACTAGGTTTTACTTTTGGATAGAGTAGGTAGTAGGAGTATCAATAAAGTATTACCGGCAAGAAACCGGTTGTAAAAGATAAATTTGAAAAAAAGAAATCAATATAACTCAAATGACATTGAATGTCCACATTACCTGCTTTCAATTTCTTTTTCTTTTTTTTAAAAAAAATAGATTTTCCTTTCTTGTTTTCTTTCCTGATTACTGAAGAAAGATAGCCCTTAATAGAGATTTGGATGACTTAGACAATATTGTTAGGATTTTTGATTATTGAAAGCCAGTGTCGTTCAGCCTGTACTGTAGCTTGCCAAAACAATCAAGAACTTTTTTATTTATTTATTTTTATTTTGGTTTTTTTTTTTATATCTGTGGCTAGACCTGTTCTCACACGTGGTTGGATCAGTCAAAGACCCATACCTGGCAACCGTCACTAGAAACTCAAGGTTGAAGATGCATTACTGGTCGCCAACAAGAAGATTCATTCTCCGTTTCATTCTAGTCCTCGCCTTTTCTTTCAATTTCCTTTTCTTGAATATTCAGATCTCTTTTTGAATTCTTATATATTTTGCTTTCTTTCTTTTTTCAGAAAGTAGACCAGTTTTTCTTCCTTTTTAAATTTTTTTTTTTTTTTTAAGTATGATGGTGTCTTGAATGTTTTTTTCCTTGTAAAAGTACCTGTGGTGATAGATTTTCTTGGTAGTTTTACTTTGTGAATAAAATTTTAAATTTTTAAGTATGACGGTGTCTTGAAGGTTTTTTTTCTTGGTAAAAGTACCTGTGGTGATAGATTTTCTCAGTAATTTTATTTGTGAATAATAATAGCACTGAATAAATACTGTAGTCTATATTTTATGTAGTCTATATTTTATGAATGAAAATTCACTAAAAATTAACATATATTTTAAAATATAAATCATTCATATTTTACACATTGTGTATCTTATAGATAAAATTTATATTATAAATATAGATCATTCATATTTGTGTATCTTATAGATAAAATTTATATTATAAATATAGATCATTCATATTTGTATAAAATTTATATTATAAATATAGATCATTCATATTTTGTATATGTAATACGAAATATATAAATGAGTATTTTTGGAAAAAAAAATTTAAAAATAAGTATTTATAAAAAGAAAATTTTAAAATATAAATACTAAATGTAAATTTCTGGGTTAAATTTGCATAAATCTTATTAGACTTTGCAAAACTATGTTGTCTTTTATTATTTCATGATGAAAAATAGCACTTTTTATCGTACATTGGAAATCCTTTGGAGTGTGTTACCATTTTACGTTATAATAATCATTGTATGTGGCTAGTGACTCTTTTGCCACCACTTATTTATGGACAATTACAATTTTGTCCTAAAATAAATACATTATAAATTGCCCACTTTTTTGCACTTAAAGATCTAATAAGAAAACTTTTTTATAATTTTAGTGGAACCTTATTAGCTTTTCATAATAATTAATACACGAGATACTTTTATGGGCGTGACTAGTCCCGTTTTTTTAAAAAACGGCACATCATCTAAAGCCTTATATAATATATATATATATATATATATATATATATATATATATATATATATAAAACAAGGTTTCATATGAGAAATAAAAAATAATAATAAAACAAAGGAGATCATTGATTAATTTGTATTTCGAACATATGACATTTTATAGAAGCATAGCTCATTTTTAAACATCCTCTTCATTTAGGGAAGCTTGGTGATTTAACAAGTTTGATCTTCGTTTGTTGTTTTATATTTGAATTATTATCAAAATATCGCGATCCCCCATTCATAGAACAGATATTAATGCGCGATCAAGGCATATATATATATATATATATATATATATATATATATATGCATGTACATTGGATTCCAACTCATTAATTATATCGTTAATTGAAAAGGATTAAGTTCAAAAATTATGTGTGTATAACTGTATATATATATATATTTAATTTTTTTCCAAAAGGTTTAATTATTCTTTTACCACAGTAGTGTTAATTTTTCTCTCTTGGATCATTTGATTCTTCTACACTAGTTATGACTACTAGATAATGTGGCTAGGCTCACATTTTTATTTCTCAGCCTTACATCTAACAAAATGTATTCGAGAGAAAAAATAGGAGCAATTGTGGAACTCATTTTTATTCATCCACTAAATGAGCGATGTGTGGTACAACCCAAAAGAAAGAGAAGCACGATTAGCAAATTAATCATGCATTGATTAGTTATCTGACAATTATTAGTACGTTTCATAATAAGAATTAATGAAATTAACGGTATACATGACCTAAAATAGCCCAAAACTCTCCACGTGGCCAAAGCACGTGATGAGAGTATGAGTCTTTTAAAATCTGATCATTCATGCAGAGTCAAAGAACTCTTATCAAGAAATAGAAAGGACATCTATGGGCACTACTAAAAAAGGCTTTAACTGCGGCGTGTGTACGGGCGTGCAGTGGTAGTGGTAAAGACATAAACAATTATGATGCTTTTGAAAGACATTCACTTATCAGGTCGCCGCCATGAAAGCATAGTTTTGCGGTGCCTATAAGGTCGAGATAGAGGTCCTGTATAAGGGCCACAAATCGCAAACCCTAAAAAATATTTTGCTCTATCTTATTCAGTTGACGTTTTCTCTAAGTTCAGTTGCGTCTCTGTACTCCAATATACCATATTTTCTAGCCAAAGAGGTGTTTACAACCTTTTAAATTTATTTTAGTCACCAAATTAAGATTACTTTTTATTTTAACTATGATTTTAATCTGTTAATTGGTGAAATTTTCATATTTTTGGTTATGTATTGATTAGAATCTTAACCTTTCATACATTATTCTTTTTTAGGGAAAAGAGTAATCTAACTTATTTTTGTCCCTTAAATTAGTTTACCCTTTATTTTAACTATAGTTTTGACTTATTAATTTGTATAAATTTCATGTTTTAGACTATGTTTGAGTACGTATTTCTTTAGAACTTGAAATTATCAAATTAAAATTTCTTGGCTATGCACTGACAATCTCTACTCTTTAAGCACTACTTTGGTTGTTTGTTTACCAGAAATTTCATTTTTGGCCTATATTTTCTATTTTAGTGTGAATTAATCCGAATTTATATTATTATAGTTTGTTGTCTTATAGAATGTAGATGTTAATATATTCAATTTAAAAAAATAATTTAGGTGAAGTGTGAAGTTCATTTAATTGCAAAATTTTGGGATTGAAGGTATGTTGTCTTAATTTTTACTAATTTTATGTTTTAAATAATTAGAGAGTAAATTAACTTGAGATCTAGTTTGTAATTATTTTTTTATTTTTAATTTTTTTATATACATGATTAATGTAGGTTTTAATTTAATTTGTTATTGGATAAAAATCATATTTTGTATTTGTATTTATTTCAAGTTTTTGAATTTTTAATTTTTAAGTGGTGTGAATTTTAGATATTGAATTGTTTTTATTTTTTTTTATATATAAGTTTTAGTAGAAGTTCGGAGTACAGAGATTACTCATATATTAACAATTTGAGATATGTTGATTCAATTTTTTTTTTTTAGCCTAGATTATGTCACCATTTTCAATAGTTTTATATTTTTTATTTGGGAAAGTTTAATTTAAAGGAGATATGTTATGAGAAATCATATGTTGTGGTGACATAATAATAATGTTATAATTGTGTGTGAATCTTTGAGTTCATTATTTGTGTTGATATGTGTTTATATGATTGGCTACTTATTTGGAATAAAGTAGGCTATGTCAAAAATAAGTATAATCTAGTTTGTTATGTTAGTTGTTCAATATAAGGTTTTCTTTATAAGTAAAAATTTGTTTAAGTTTTTTTTCCCCCAAAATGTGCTTAGAATGTATAAGGAATGAATGTTGGCGAATAAATTATATATGGATAATCTTTATCATCAATTTTATGAGTGCAGAATATTAGTTGTTGCTTGTGATTTATCCTCTCAGAGATTATACATGGTTTCTAGAACCTCTAGGCTTAGCTCTCTGTGAGGAAATTGGTTTAACAATGATCGAGTAAGTTCTCTAATAGTTATTTTATTATAGTTAAATTTTTTAAGGTATTTTAATTATGGTTGCTAATCTTTTATTTTTGTATTTATTTCCAATTCAAAGTGCATTTGTAGTTTGAATTTATAGGATGTTTGAATTTGTAGTTTAATGGACAAAATTTCGTTCGAATTTATAGTTTAATAGACAAAATTTCTACACAAAGGGTGATATCAATGGACTTTTTGAAGAGTGGGTCAAAGAACTAATACAATTTCTCATTTGAGGTTCTTAGACTTTGTTCATTTAAATTATATAGTTTTTTATGATCATATTAGTTTGGCTTAGAAAACTAATGTATATACTTAGTTTATAAACTATATAGATATGATCATGATCAAGTTACTATATTAAGTAGTTCAGTTATGTTAATTTACTCATTATCTAGTTATTTTTATATTATGGACCATATTATATTGCTAAGTTTGTAATTTTTATTTAATATTAATATGTAAATTTATATTTATACTCCACTTTATTTGAAATATTTAGTGTATGTAATAGTTTTAGATTTTATTTAAAAAATTTCAAGAGGTATAGACAAATATATTAAAAATACTCCCTGGAAATATGTACTACGATACTCAGAAAGTGCCTTACTAGGTCTATCAAGACGCTTTTTAAGCGCTTTGGTATCTAAGAGAGTCATGGCCTATTATGACATCTGGAACCAAGACACTTTTAAAGATGCTTTGAAAGGTCTTTTTTGTTATAATAAGGTCTGAAGTTCTTGTAAATATGACCTGACTCAGACCAGCTGAAGGTCTAGCTAGGATCCTGCTAGACTTAATTAAGCTCCAAGTTATGCCTCGAAATCAACACGTCACAGTAGTCTAAGAAGTATTATGTAGGTATAAATCTCAAAAAGGATTTCAAGTGCAAATAATCCTAAAGATAGTAGTGACCAAACCACAAAAGCTGCAGGCAATGCACAGTACTTCTTTCAAAAATGACTTTCAATCTCCACTACCTACGCACCAAGTCGTTCTTCCTTAGCTTTGGCCTCTTTCTACTTTCAAAAATAACTTTTTGGTGCTTTAGGATTTTTTCAATAGAGTTGCCTCCTAAGCGGTCTCCAAATAGGCTCTTCCTTAGCTTTTGCCTCCCTCTATCTTCAAAGATGGTTTTTTGGTACTCTTGTAAAACATACCAAAGGACCATGTGTCATTTGTCTTCAAATAATTGGTATAAATACCAACTTTGTTTCCAACTCATGCAAGAGTGCCAAAAATCATGAATTAATGCACTTTGACCTTTTTAACCTATTTTTGCTTTAAAATTTTACTTTTTCCCTTTTTTACTTAATAAAAGAGAAGAAAAAAAATAAATAATAAGAGACCTTATATAAAAAGACAAGAACTTACAAAAATATATGTGAAGTTAAGAATAAAAATAACTCTATTTTATAGAATTATCAAAGATTATGGACCACATATGACTTCAGTTTATTTTGAGTAATAAATATAAGGCTTGAAGATTGATTCCTTTTCATTGTCTCTTCTATGCTTTACCTTGAGTAATCCACTCACTTAAGCATCAGAGTGTCTTGTATGTAACAATCACCATTATGTGCTTCCCGTGCTGAGGCGTAGTATACTTAAAAATAACGAGAACACATAGACAATTGGAAAATAGCTGCAACATCTACCGATCTAAAATTTCATCTCGCTAGAGTATACGCATTTTTGTTTTTGCATCCTTTTTTCACTTTGATAACCCTTCCATATGTCTATGAGGTGGTTTTGAAGGTTTTTATTATTTTTACTTAATTTGGTGTGTTTTTGTTTTAGATTTGTAACTTTTAGGGTTTTGATATAGAAGATTTTATCTTATTAAAAATAAGTTTCTGCAAGAGATTCATCGCAATATCAATTAGAAGAGCTAATTCTAATTGTAAAAGTTAATTTAAAAGAATGAAAAGGAAAACATCGTAAAGACGTGTGTTATGTATTTTCTCCCTATCGTTAGAAAAACACTATGGTTTTATTGATTGGTTGTTTAATGTAGTGTATTTTTTGTAATTTAATTTTTGTATCAGATTAGCTATTATAATACTTAATTAATGAACGAGTTTCTGTTTGATTAAAAAAAAGGACTTATTGCCTAATAATTATGTCAACTGAAACAAATTTATTCTTTAGGTAGTTATGAAATCCTTTTCCATTAACAAAATTATGAGAATACTCTAGTACTTCTCTCTTGTAAAGAGTACTAGAATCTAGGCTACGTGCACTGACCATTAAATCAGCTTACTTAAATTTAAAATGTGCAATCTGATATTATGAACGGTAAAATGATTAAACATGATACAGTACTCCAATATAAGTGACAAATTGAGTTACAAACTTGAATGGTAGAGCAACTCAACGTTATTGCATTTTCTTCACCATAGTTACTGAAAAAAAAAAGTGGAAAAAAGAACATAATGTAGGTAGGTACAGGTTGATATGAATATATATACAGAGGGGTAGTTCACGGTATTAAAGGACGATCGGTTTGTGTCTGCTGGAGCAAGACATTGCCTATTTTTGGAGTAAGTGCGTCTGCATCTTCTTTCTTATCTCTTTTCTGACACTCGTTGAAAGAAGAAGACCAATCAAAGTAATTATTTTCATGTCTCAGAAGGCCATGTTTTGAAAATATAGGCCCTCAAATTAGGGTGTCTCTGCCGTTTTGGCTGATTCAAACAAACCAGTAAATAAAAACAAGGACAAATTGTATTCTTTTCCCCCACGAATTATAAGTATTGTATAATTTTGTCTCTTGAACTATTTTTTTCTCCTTTATTATGTATTTGTTGCAAAATTGATCCTTCCATCAAATTCATTATATAAGTTGATGAATTTTGCTGACGTGGCAATTATTTATGCTTTTTCATCTATAAATTCTATTTGAAAATTCAAATAAAAGCACTAAAAGAATAGATAGATACATTATTTTATGGAACCCCTCAAACCCTTCTCCATTAATGCACAGAAGTCATCTCATATCTCTCTCTAAATAATTTTCAAATGAAAAATAAAATATTCTCTTATCTGCCATCTTTCATATAAATTTCTGAGTTTTTCTTTGTTGAAAAAAAAAAGAAAGAAAAGGGAACTAAAAAGAGTAAAGTTTCTCGATCAAAAATCTTATTTGGGATTTTTTTTTTTTTTTTAAATGGGGAAACGTTGTTTCTTTTTCTGCTAAAAATTTGGTGAAAGTCATGAAAGCACAAATATGGTGAAGTTATGTAGATAAGGAGGAAGGGAAAGAGAGAGACGAAGAAAAAAGATAATTTGAGTCTCTCTTTTTTAAAATAAATTGGACGGCATAAACCCAAACGTTTATGGGTTTCTTCAACACCCACCTTCTTATCTTCTTTGGAATTGAATTAATTTGAGTTTTCCTTCTTATCTATTCTGAAATTAATTGAATTATTCTGAATTTCTCACCCACCTTCCCTCGCTTCTTCCTTCTACTCCACATAGTTCCTTCCTCAACGAGATGGCTTGGAGCATGCAAGGGTTTATGCTTTATGCTATACAATGATTTTTAATAGCACAACAAGGGAACTAAGTAAGCACAAGATGAAATAAACGAGGAGTCCTTTTAATAATGCCCAAAAGCGTTCGGTTTTTAATCGTATTTGGATTCCAAAAAAAAAAAAAATCCTCATAGAAGTGGGTAGATGAGGGTACATCGTGACTCGTGAGCAAGGGAGGGAGAGGGAGAGAGAGAAATATCAATTAATCCGTGACTTATACGCGGAACTTGACAAAAAGATCAATTTAGCAGCAAATACATAATATTTTTTTTAAAAGAAAATTAGATTTAAGTAATATTTGTTACAAATTAATGGAAAATACTTACTAATATCCAATTTTCACCCTACTTGATTAAGGATAATAGGTTTTCACTATTTGGTGTGACTCGAACTTAGAACCAAGATTCTAAATAGTCGGTACTCTTACCACTTGAACCAATCTACTTCGTCGCAACAAATACATAATATAAGGACAAGAAATACAACAACGAATAATTCGGAGGTCAAAACTCTTCAAGACCCATAATTCGGGAGGAAAAAATATAATTTGTCCCAAAAGTTCCAAATCATTTGGTGTATTTTGAGATAAAAATAATGGAATTATAGAATAATAACACTAATTATTAACATAAATTTCCAAGAAATTTGAGCTTGAATCTTTTTCCAAAAGTATCTATGCTGAATATCTAAATATTTAATTTGTGTTTTTTCTTTCAAATAAAGATAGTTTTGTGTTTTGTGGAAAAAAAAAATATAACTCTTATGTTCACTTCTCTTCAAATTTTCTTTCTTAATTTTCTCTAAACTCCTCGTACACTCTCATGATTTTTACTTCTCTTTATTTTTACTTCTCTTCAAATTATTTCTCTTAACTTTCTCCAACCCCCTAATTCTCTCTTATAGTTTTATGGCTTTCACTTCTTTTCAAATTTTCTCTCTCATTTCCCTCTCATCTCTTTTTCTATCATCACTTGCTATTCTCTTATTTTCTCACACTATTTTCTTTCTCTTCATTTTATCTTATTATAATCTCTGTTGTTCTTTTCTTTCTCGTGACTTTCTCTTTCTTCAATATCTTTCATTACTTTTCTATTTATTTCATCTCATAATTTTCTCTATCCTAATTATCTCTCATTATTTTGTCTTTGTTTTAGATAGCACTACATGTCCTAACTTTTTTACCAACATATGTGGCATATAAGTTGTCACCATCTAATTAGTGTATTAATACTTACCACAAATGGAATAAATATTATCATTAATTGAATAGTGACAAATCACATACTACATGTGTTGGTCTTAAAATTTTGGTACAAAAATTGGTACCTCAAGCATTATCCTTTTTTTTTTCCCTATACTCACTCACTCTTATTACTTTCTCGTTTTTGACTTTTTTCTCCCCATTCTCTTAATTAAATTTCTCTTTGCTAGTTCTTTCCATTTTCTCATTCTTAATATATGTATATATACACTGTCTTCAACTCAAATAAGTTTTTTTTTCCCTCTAAAAACTGTTTTTTAAAATGTGTCAAACATTTTTTTTTTTCTCGTCCTAAACACAGCTTTGAAAAATAAAATGTCAATCAAGACTTAAGATTTAATAATCGTTATGATCACTAAGTCACATGGTGATTTTATCATATAAATAGTGTAAGGTAAAACCGATGCCTTGATGATCATCATGTGAATAGGAAGTTGACTATCTCATAAATTTGTTCGGATTAGCAACTAGGTGACTTCATGGTCACTTAATACCAAGAACAAAAATTTTTCTGAAATTCACTAAAATTTTGGTAAAATTTCAAAATTGGGAATGCCAAAATATTTAGGGGTAAAAAAAATTTTCAAAAACATTTCGGAGAAATATCAGTGAAATTTCTGTTAAAATGTCCATATTAGGAATTCACAGTGAAATTTGTGTAAATTTTAGGAATCCGAAATTTTGGAACCGAAGTGAAAAAAATGAAAGTTAACAATATGTAAGAATTTTAAAAGTTTAATAATTTTACAACTTTTTACATATTTAATACACAAGATATTATTATATTAATATTACAATGTATATTTTCTAGCTATATAATATATACGCAAAAGCCCAATACTACAGTTTTATTATGGAAAGGTAGGTAAAACTTTCTTGCCAAGCCCTCCCCACAACCTAGAATAGCTCGATAGATATTGTAAACATTATATTTTTTTGTTAATGATTCTAACTCTACTAGTTATATCAATTTATTTCATCTTAATCATATTTTTCTACCCAATTTATGTAATATATTCATGTATTTCTAATAAATATATAATAATTTTTATGGTTTTTAATTATGATAAACTTTCTTTTAATTTTTTTTATGCTTTAAATAATTTTATTTTTTTTTTATTTTTTTTGTAAAATTTCCATTGATATTAATATTTTCCTTGGTACATCCTTAATTTTGGAATAACGATATTTTCGTCTTGTATAATACCAATGAAATCCAAAATTTTTTGTTTCTAACCTAATTTTGAGGGTAATTCTATAATGATTCAAAAAAAAAATTCTAAAACCGATTACCGTAGTTTTGTAAATAAAATTAAGAATGCAGCAAAATTGGTATTTTAAAATTATCTTGAAGTTTTACAAAATAATATTAAGAATCGATAGTCTAATATAAATCAATTCATGGATCTTGGTTTAAATAAAACCTGGAAACGCTTCCCAATCGCAAAAGTTTCTTCTTTATTCTCTAGAACTATTGAATGATCCAATTTATGGGCACATTCTTGAATCCCAACGAGAGATGAATATGATAATCTGAAAGAAGTTCTTCATTATCATCGATATCATGTCTACAATCTTGGGTATCTCTCCCGTGGCGGCCATGACCGAGCTTGGGATTTCTTTCGTAGTGGCTTAGTTCTATCTCACTCACTCTTTTTTTCTCTATCACAGATGAAGCAGGATTTCTATGCTATATGTGGTTTCTAGTATTGTGTTCAAAGATTAAGAGAACTTTTCTCTTATTTAAAAAAGTATAAACTTTATTGGGCTTATTTGGTTTGATTTATCACTTATTAGATTATAGGCTATATTTGAGATAGGCAATTAACCTTGTAGATTCAGATAAACTAAGCTCTAATGGGTTAATTACCCCTAATCATAATTAACTCATAATTATCATTAGGATTTGGGTCTGTCCATAAATATTAGGGCACTTCATTATAAACCCAGTATTGCACTCATAGTCCAAATATGTATTTTTCGTGAAGTTAATTAACACTTTAATTAGCTCGATCCATTTAGTATATACTATATATGTAGATAGAAATATCAAATAGGTTAAGCCACTCATTAGGCACAACAACATGGCATGAAAAAATTTGTACCAAGCATGACACGAACAAGATGACCTTTAACCGTGTCAAGCACAACATGAGGTATTAAGCCATGTTGGGCTCATATTTTTAGGTATTATAGGTTGGCATGATAAGATACAATCTCGAGCACGAGTATGGCACAAGTACGACGTGAGTATGGCACGGTCCAAAAAATATGAAAATTTTCGAAGTCTCACACTTAAATTGACGTTGATAGATTTATACTTTTTAGGAATATATGAATTGACAATTAGAAATTCACTATTAATTCTGATTTGGGCTCACTGTGTCTGGCATGAGATAGAACTTAACAAAAGCACAAGCATAAGCATGAGTACAACACACGGTGTACCTATGCCTATGAGCAGTGTGAGGCCTAAAGTATTAAAGTATGAGCCAGAACGAGCATGTTGTGATGTTTTGGTGTGGCATACCGAGCATGACTTGAAGCACAAATAGGCTTACAATTTATAGGTTGTGCTAATACGAAACGACCCATTTGACATCTCTGCTTGCATATATACTTCTGATGCAATATTGTACTAATGAGATGAAATCACCGTATTACTCCTTTAGTATATATTTATCTTTGAATTGTCATTTTTTATCTAATAGATAATAATTAACTATGGTATTTATATATGCCTATACAAACATAGTTAAAATTATAAAGTGAATATCGGGCTCCCGAATTTTGTTATCCAAGTCTTTGAAAAACCTCAAATTGACATTGTATGCACAACGTCCAGAATCATAAAGAACGTTTTTGTCATTTCACAAATCTTATCTTTCAAGATATCATAGAAAGAAACTAATCATTTAGTAAGTCTAAAAGATAAAACTCTTGAAAACAAGTCTGACAATTACTAAAATTAAGATAATATCACTATAGTACTGAGTTAGTAAAAGATAAAATATTAAATCATAACACTTGACTCATATTTTCACTTGGTCCACACTATATTTTAGTCAACCCAATATGTTGTGCCTATGAAGACTAAAACTAACAGAAACTACAAGACCCTACAATCCGAAGTAGGCCTATATTATTAGCCTTGAGTTGGGCTAAGTCAGCCTAATTGGCTTGATATGACTTGACATTAATTTTTGGGCTTTTTAGCCAAATAGTTGAATTTTGGGTCATAATTTGCAAAATGACCATTTTTAAAATATTATTAAACAATAGTCGATTTTTAAAACTTATTCAAAAACTGGCCATTTTTCATATTTAGTATATCAAAATATATTGATCTATTTTTGAAAAAAATTTATTTATTTTTTAAAAATACGATTTTCTTTTTCAAAAATTAATTTACTTTATTTATTATATCAACATATATTGATTTATTTTCAAAATTTTATTTATTTTTTAAAACATTAATTTACTATTTCAAAAATTGATTTACTTTATAAAAAATAAAGATCAACTAAAAAATGATTATTTATCAAAATAATATTATAAAACGATCATTTATTAAATAGGTATAAAAACTGGTCATGTTTTAAATTGATCTTAAAAAAAGGGTCATTTCTTATAAATACTCTTTTATTTTGTTTTTGTTTTTTTTTTAATTCTATCTTTATAATGAAAGGCTTTTAGGCTTACAGAATTAGTAAGTGATACCATCATTATAATTACTGATTGAGTTTAAAGCACTATATATGAAATGGTATAGAGGGGATCTTATTGGACTTTATTATCAAAACAACAATGAATGTTTTCATAAATAGAGAAAATAAAAGATACATTTTCACGATGATTGGCTTAGTTGGGTTCTATCAGCTTATCATTTGTCGAACCCACGATCTAATTCAATAAATGTTGAACTGTGATTTTATAGCCTAATTCAACCCACATAGACTTATGAACTTGTGAATTTTGGCTTGAATTTTACTAGTATTTGTGCAAAATGACTTTAAGAGGAAAAAAAAAAGTCATGCTCAAAAATTTTATTTACAAAATGACTTAAGCGACTTTTAATTTTATACGGAGCAATCTTACTTTTACATCGAGCGACTATTATAAAATGAAAGATGGTCAGATTTTTCATTTTACAAATAAAATTTTCTATATTGTCATTTTACTATGTGATAATATTTGAAAATGGTATTTTAAGATAAAATAAATTGAATAAAAAGATTTAAAAAGAAGAAAAGAGATATTATTTATATCTTTTTAGGATTTTTGGAACTGTAAATTTGAAGAAAAATTTTCTATGATTATTCTTTTTTAATTCACCTCAAAATTCTTAAATTATCTCTCAAATATATTTTAAATGGTAAATTGCTTCAAATCAGAACTTTAAAAACCAAATTGCTAGAAGTTGAATAGTTCAACAATTATTTGTTTCATTATTTTTTTAAAAAAAAAATTTAGCTTAACTAATGACTTCTAATTATTATAAATTAAAGGAAAATATCTACCATTACCCGATCTCCACCACTTTGAGAACCAAATTGCCAAAAGTTGGATAGTTCAAGAACTATTTGTTTCATTATTTTTTAAGTGGGACTTAACTAATGACCTCCACTTATTACAAATTAAAAGAAAATACTTACTACTATCTAATCTCCACCACACTTTATTAGGAACCTATATTTGTTACAAATTAAAAGAAAATAATTATTATTACCTAATCTTCACCACTATGAGAACCAAATTACTAGAAATTGGATAGCTCAAGAACTATTTGCTTCATTTTTTTTTTTAAATAAGGCTTAACTAATGATCTCCATTTATTACAAATTAAAAGAAAATACTTATTACTGTCCGATCTCCACCATATCTTATTAGAAATAATAGGTTTTCACGCATATGCTTATGCTTGATGTAACTTGAACATAGAACCAATATTTCAAATAATAGATACTCTTATCATTTGAGCCAAACCACTCAATCAGTAGTTCGGTCGGACTATTTGCTTTCTTAATCCTTTCTAAAGATGTATCTTAAAGAAAAGGAGGAATTCAGAATGATTACCATCTAATACGTGGGGGCATCTCTTCATAAAAAGCAACTAGTAGAAATCTAGATGATGAAGAGAATCTAATCTCCTCACTCCCTTAACCGTAAATATATATATATATTCTAAGAAAAAAATAAAGAGAATAAATAAATAAACAACAAGGTCCACGGTCAGTCTCTCTCTTTGCAACAGAACAGATCCTTGTTCGTTTCAGCCTCCATTCCAAGGAATCAACCTCAGCGCCTGTAATATCCCTCGAATTACATTTACATATAATAATATCCAAAGCTCAACTCTCTTGACACTTTCTCCAGTAAGATCTCACTTTTCTTCTTTAAGCATTAACGCATATTAATATTTCACTTTCTTTCATATATTCGCTACATTATTTCCACTTCGTCTGTTAGATCTTGCTTTAAACAATTACTGTATTTTGTTCTTTTTGCCCAAAGCTTTGTTGTGTATTCGTTAGTTTAAGTGCTTTAGTTCTCAATGGCGGTGGTAATTCGAATTTCGTCTTGCACACTTGCTAGAGATTCAAGTGATTTTATTTTATTTTTTTGCAATTGGGTTTTGTGTTTTGATATTATAAGTTACATGTTTTTGGATTATTGGTTTGTTGTGGTCATGGGTTTTCCTCTTTAGGCTTTGGTGCTTCATGCGCGTAATTGAATTTGGAACTTTGGTTTCAAATATAAGTTGCTTTTAACGAAAGGAACTTTGTTTTCAGATATAAGTTGTTTTTAACAAAAGGAAAAAAATAAATAATGGGTTGAAGGCTACAGAACTTGAATCCCAATAATGGAAAATATATACATATATACATATATGCCTTCTGTCTGCATTAGAATTTCTCTATGAGCAGGCTAGTTCATTGTTATGATTGGCATGTAATTCTTTAATGGCATTCCATATCAGTCCAAATTGAAGGGTGTGGGCTGGTTTACCACCTGAGCTCAAACATCAATTTGTTCAAATGATTTCAGGGAACATACAGGATTAGTATGTTATGAAAGAAATAGCAGGCTTGATTCAGTTGGTAAAGTTTCCTTAAATTCTACCCAGAACACATCTCCAGTCTGAGTCTGTTACTTTCTTCAAGGTTGAAATCCGTTATAGGACAAATAAAAAGAAATTAGAAGAGAGAAAAGGATGTTCTTTTAGTGTGGTTCATCATGTTATTGTAACGATCATCTTTCCGGTTGTATTACTAGTGAGTTACCATCTTTCCAGTCGTATTACTAGTGAGTTACCAGGCTGTATGCTGTGAAATGTTCTGCAGAAATAGTAATTAAATATTGTTTTAGAGGTAGCATATCTCAGAATGCTCTTTTGTGTGTGTGTGTGTGCGCTTGTGTGTGCAAGTGCGAGAAAAGAATTATCATTTGTCGTTTAACTAGAACAGGAAAACCACAAGTCCAGAGAAACTAAAAACACAAATCAACAGAAACAAAATCTAACTATCGTACATAACAGACCCAAATTGTGTAAGGCTATTCAATGGATGGAGAAGGAAAATCTTTCTTACATAAGGTTTTGTGTGTGTGCGCGTGAGTAAAGTTCATTTACTGCCTAAGCTACAAGACAATCATTCATTCATTGGTGCATTATTTGTTTGCGAGGAACATTAGAGTCTGATTTCACTGTCATGAAATGAGTTTTTTCAGAAGCAAGTAGGATTTTGACATGTTAATATAGGAGATTTTGGAAGAAAAAGTACGAAGTTTGTTTGAGAGTTGTATGTCCTATCTGATATCAAAATTTCAGCACGAAAGTGAACCTTTCCGCTATCAGAGGATGTAGCCCCTAGATATATATTTATATATGTATGTATGTAAATATATTTTCCTGTGTCTAACCGGTTTCTTGTCTTAGGATTATTTATGCCTCATCAGGGGATTGATTCATTTACTTTCTGAACTTCCTTTTCTATACTATTTGAACTTTTAAGCAGTGAATGCTCACACTTTAAGTTTATCATGTCAAGTAATTTATCATGTTGAGTCAATTTTAAGTCAGCCTTTTACATAGACTCTAGATTGAGAATTCTAGCCCTAGTAAGGAAAAACCAGTATTAGGATTTAATTTAAGATTGCTTCAATGTATTTAGAGACCTCTTTGATATATATATATATATATATATATAATATAAAGGGGAGAAAATTCGTGTCCTCTCTTGCTTCATCTTGTATTGTTAATATTCACTACCGTATGGCAGTCTCCAATTTCTTTCTTTCTAAACTTTATTCATCACAATTCTTTCCCTTGTAGTTGTCATAGAAAATTAAAAGCATAAAAGGCCAGTACTTTGCATAACCTCTACCTTAAAATAACTTAAACTAACCCATGCCACGAAATTGTCTTAGAAATCTTTAAATACCGGTCTTCTGTACTTTCCAGAAAACATGACTGTCAAGATTCAACTACTTTGAGCCATCAAAATCTATTCTTTCTGACTCGCACATACGTAGTCGAAAGATGACATAGAATGCTTTTGAAGCACAGGACGGTCCATCTAGATGGACTAGAACATCACACTCTGCCCAAAATCTTATAAAGCTTTACTGTAGGGAGCCTATTTTTTATTTTATCTGTTACCTCCTTAGTGACCGCATAACTTTTTCCAGTAAATTTTTTTTTCTAATATCTGGTTTATGCAATTTGTGATTTGTAGAGGGTTTTGGAAGATTATGAAAAGGAGCTTTTACTGGTAATTCTAGATATGGAGGCTAAACTGTCATACTGTTTTATTCAGCTGTTCTATTCTTGTATTAGTCAACTCTTTCTACAATACCTTTTCTCAATGGATCTTAGTAAATATTTACTTGGAAGTATATCTAAGTTTCGTATATTGGGAGTAAAAGCCAGTTAATACCGTTCAAACTAGCAGTTCAGCGAAATAAAAGGATATCCTAGAGCTTGGTTACAAAAAACGAGTGACATATGAGCTTGACTGATGTGATACACATGATTGTTGATCTAATTTACACGTTATAAAGACATATGCAACTAATCAAGGAGCCCCATTGGATGCAATTAAAATCAAACTTCATCCTTACACTTGAATGAAAAAACATGAAAATGGATCCATACATTACATACCTTTACCATGAAAATCCATCACTGCAAAGAATAAGAACAAAGCTGGCTGGCTAGTGTTTGCTTTATCTAATCTAAAGAATAAACATAATCTGACTTTCTTTCTTGTGGTTATGTTTTTATGCACCATTAATTTGTCACAAAAGGTTTCTTATCGAAAACGAAAGGAAAAGCTTAGCTGAGAGGTTAGAATAACTGACCCAGAAAAGCATCCAGTACAGAATAAGAAAATAAATGTGTGAACATGTGCTATTGCTCTTGATCTTGGGGACACCCAAAAGAATTTGCTTTAATGACTCTAAGTTGCTACAACATGCATCATTTGTGCTTTGTTCTAAGAATTTTCTAGTCTAACATTTATTCACGATTAAGAATGAGAGTAAATATTAGCGTTGTTATATCTGTTTTAGTGAGAACATACCCCTTTTGCTTTTTGAAACGATGAAAGTCTGGGTATTATTTATTGAACGGAAAAGAGTTCAAGATCTCTCCTTTTGAAGCTTTTAGCAAGAGTTATACACTGGGTAAGAGGTCTTCTTATGGCTATCCTGTTGGCACCAACATTCCCTGTTAGGCACAAGCTTTCATTGATTTAGTTTGTCAGGGATCTAAGTCTTGCCGATTGCTTTATGTCCTCTGGAGATATTTGCATCGGTGCTTGACAAAGAATGACAAATAAATGTAACAATCAAGTTTAAATTTAAGAAAGAATGACTGAATAAGTGTAATAATCAAGTTTAAATTTTTTTCAAAAAAACCTGAGAACCTAAATAAAATAAAAGCAAGAATTGAGTCTGTAACAAGTCTCAGTGAAAAGTTTCATTTGGCTAACTATAAGATGAACTCTGCTACAGGGATAATTATGTATATGTGGTTTGATAAAATGAGGTGCCTGTTTGAACTTGTGATATTTTCTTTCATTGGAACATACAGTTTACAATAATGACGTTATTTTTTCTTGTCTTGCTTTGTTAGTTTCTCTCTTCAGTTCTGTTCTTTTAATAATCAATTTCTTCAGGAATAAGGTGTCGCCACTTTTCCATTTTAGAATGGTAAGACAAAATTTTGTACAGGAATCCAAACTACTAATTCTTTTCCTGTCTTGATATGAATTGCAGCAAAGCACTCTGCATTGGTGGCAATTTGCGGTCCAAATATGAGTCTAGCATGTCTTGCATGCCACAGTGTAGAAAGTCCATCACACTCTTTTAGGAGTTACTCAGTTTCGAGCTCAGACAACGACGGCAGATGTTCTGGTATTGCCCACTGCTTAACCAGGAGGTCACCTCTTCCTACTTTTGCAACAAGTTCAACCCTATCAACATCCAAAGTAACCCCACAACCATCAATCCCGAACAGTAGCGTAGTGGCAGGTACCCCTAGGTTAGTCAGGAGCTGTGCTGTGAGAAGGGATCTCGTCAGAGACTGGAACTTTGATGAGGTTGTGATGGAACGTTAGATTTGTTAGTTTCAGATTTGGTGAGTACTTAGGCTCGTCTCTCCGTTTGATGTTTTAGGAACTAGTCTTGCAATCTAATTTTGTCTTGTACTGATTGCAACTGAACTCGCTTTTCCTATAGTAGATTCCTGCATCTATAACCAATTGAATGTGAGCGTTGAGATGTTTATTCATGCCTTCATGTCAGTGTCTTGTTATTTAGTAGGAAAATGCTAAAACGCACACGTGGTATTTGGCACCACACTGATAAAAGTTGGCTCTACACTTCAAATTTGCATGTGAGTCTCACATCTATATTGTTGCGGTGCTAAGCATCACAAGTGCCTAAAAGAACTCTATTTATATTTTTCTTTAGTGGTCCTTTGTTGATTTCGAGCGCAGTTGTAGGCTAGCTTGGGCTTTCTTCAAGTGCAGTTTCTTCGTGTTGTTCAATTAGGCCAAGTCAACTATGGTTATCAACTGATAGCACTATACGGGTTAATGTCAGATTGTACAGAGTATCATCCAATTTTGGTTATCAAATGACGTGGCATTAGTATTTCCAATTTTCGAGACATTTCCACACCATTCTTAAAGAAAAAGACTTAAGTTATGGGGCACTACGAAGGGGATCTACATCTACGTGATGATGATTCAAGTCTGTTTATGCATGATTACATAACACTTCAAGGGGATCTACATCTAATAATGCATGCAGTATTATAGTGTTGAGCACCAACGGTGCATCATAACATTGCCCAAAGAAAAATGAGGAATTTTGTGGACCGTGGTTGAGAACTTCCATAATGGACCAATTGTGTTTACCATCTTAATGGTAAGAGAAAAGGAGTAGGGGAATCCCAAGTAAGCTATCGTAGTTTTAATAATAATTACCAAAGGATGTTTCTGTGAAATTTTATCCCACATAATTCTGAATTTATTTATATAAGGTTGTGATTCATTAATTGAAAATTTACAGTTCACATACTAATAAACTTGGCCTTTTGATCTTATAGCCATTTGAAGGCAAAAATGTTGGATAGCCTTCCAAAAATTGTATTTTGGTAACGATCTCTTATTTACCCTAAAATGCTATATTTCTGAGAACTTACAAATCAATTAATATTTGAAAAATGAAAATTTAATTTCGGGTAAAGTTAAAATGCTGTTTACAAATTACGTTTTCAATAATAAGAAGGTTAAATCGAAGTAAAAGCACATTGTTATTGGATTGAAGCTTGGATTTGGGATTTTTTGAGTTGGAATCACATAATGGAGAGGATTAATAGTGCACTTGACCATATCAGTTGATATAGGCAAAGGTCCACCTCAACTGGGCTTGGTTGAGCTCGATCAAAGTATTATGGCTTTTGTCGCTTCATGACCCATGTCTGCAAACAAAAGGAAAGAGAGATTCTTTTGCAAAAGAGGGTGTGGGAAGGTTATTGAGCCAAGACCCTCAATTTCGGTAGATCACTAGAGATGATAAGAATATTCATAAATCCTTGGGGCCTATAGGAGAACGGTTGATATTTTAAAGTAAATTACGGATATTTTAAAATATTAAATGTGCGTTTTTTTATTTTTACATGTTCATCATATATATGAGTTCATATCATTTTGATATTCAAAATGATAGTAGATATTAGTAAATCTAGTTTCGGAAAAAGGTAAAAAAATTTTATTTTTTTTTAAAAAAGAAAAGAAAGAAAAAGGTAGATTAATTCTTATATTGTTTCTGAATTATCACTTGAATTTTATTTTGGCCCATTGATTTTAAAACGTTCCTATTTCGGTACTCGATTTTCTTTTTCTTTTGTCGCATTTATTCCCTTTTCACTCTATCTTATAATTTTCAGTAACACCATGAGCTAGTCACGTGAGTGTGAAGAGAATTTAATCTATCCCTAGCATTAGAAATGAAAAGAACGAGTATAAACGAAAGAACAAAACCATATAAACCAATGAAAAGTAAAAGTAAGAAACAAATAAACAAGTTTCTCATTCAATTCAAGAACACAACACTTGATAACATCAATGTCGCAACATTTAAGCACTGGAATAGGGACGGGGACAAAAAAATTAGGACACATGATTCTAATCCTAATTCATAAGCAGAATAGGATCAACTATCCTTTCCATCATTTGCTCAATAATTTGTACGATACCTATCTCAACAAAATAAAGTAGGGTCGAATCGTATCCCGTATATATGATCTATGTGTATAATTACTTTGTCTAATTAAAATTCATCACAGTAAATTTTTTCAAAATAAAATATAAAAAAAGAAAAATATATTAAATAATGTATATTTTTTATTTTTTTAACTACTTAAATTATGCTGTCGTTAAATAATAATCCAATAATAATCCAAGACTCTGTATATCAATCTTAAAAGCAAAAAATATAGTATATCCCAAATATCTTTGAACATATAAACAAGATAAGTATGTAAAAGATATCAATTGCAGACCATACAGAAACTCCGTATTAACTAGCTATGAATAAAATGCTTTTAAAAATAAAAGAAATATTCATGCTCAATATCATTAGCAAGTAGTAACTCGCCCTAATGTCACACTTAAAAGCATGTTATTGACTTTTCTCTCTCCTAAAACAAAAGGAATGATATAAACATATGGGCCATAAGAGCATTGGGCCAACGACTATTGTTAATATAAAAATGGGGTTTCTAACACTTTTACCTGAAAAAAACTAAAAAAATTACAAAAATACCGAAGGTAGGCTTTTTTTAAATTTTCGTATAGTTTGTAGTAGAAAAATATCACTTTTAAAATTATTTTTAGAAAAATATTATTTTTTCAAATAGTTACTGATTACCAATTCTTGAAAAATTGTTACCAATTACTATTACCATTATATATACTAGTTATAAATACCTTTAGTTACTAGTTACTAGAAACTGACTACTTGTTACTACTATTTTAAAAAATAATATTTTTCTAATAAAATCCTTGTACCCTAAAAATACTAACCACCGCATTTTTCAAATATTTTTCAAAAAGTACCATATAATGTCTAATTTCCCTTAAAAATGAGTATTTATAAAAAAAATGTCCCTTTTCACATCAATATAAAAATGTTTGTTTTTTGGTAATTAAGAAATAGCTATTTTTTTTCATTTTATTTTACCAAGTAGCCTTTTTTATTATATCAATTTTATGTTTGTATACCAAGTTCATGTATATTATATCAATTTGTTTATTAGTATATCAATTTTATATAAGATATACCAATTCTAATAATGTTTGACATTGATATATTTCTTATAATATTTGAAAAACGGCTATATTTTTTAAGTAATGATCAAAAATTCGACCATTTGACTAAGGAGCCTTATAAAAATGAGATACAGAGGCAAAGGAAAAGAGGGCTCACAAGTCCTTTTGCACCCTTGATGTCTTGATCTTATAGGTTTGATTGAGAGAAGATGACAACTAGAAGGTCATCACAAATCTAATGAGGTAATGCTCTAATTTTTATTTTTTAATTTTTATTGATGTACTTCAAATGCCTACACGAGTTCTTATTATTGTGTTATGTTAAATATATGGATGACTTATGTGTGATTGCTATTGATTGAGTTGTAACTTAATTTATTGTGCTCACCACGTTTAGCAAAACTAACACAATATGCATGTAAATGCATAACCTTACCTGCATAATTATACGGATAGACAATGAAACAAAGATAATAGGAAATCACCTTTTGCTGTAGAAAGAATTACTTGCATGAGTGTGTACTAGGAGAGCCACCAAATATCGAGAATGGGGAGAAAGTGTTGCCGACTCTAGGAGATCAAGATACGAATAAATCTTTCTTTGATTTTATTTTTAAGCCCCACTATGTGTGTGGGTGTGGCGGTACTTTGTCTCTAAGTGAACACAAATGCAAGTGAGCTCCCATAAATTATTATATATTTTACTTATAGGCAAATAGAATTGTAACAATTTATAGTCAAAACAAAAAATTGCATCTAACCCATCATAGCTCACAATCTCGAGTAATAAATTTTCTTTACTACCAACTGTCACTATTTCTTTTTTGCAATATAGAAGACTACTATTTCTTTTTTGCAATATAGAAGACTACTATTTCTTTTTTGCAATATAGAAGACTACTATTTCTTTTTTGCAACATAGAAGACTGCTAAAAACATCATACATGTATTATTTCTTTTTTGCTTATAGACACATCAGTCATTTCTGATTCAAGATCATTCAATCCTTCATTGTACATCTAAATTAGAAATTCTAGTTAATCAATTAAGTAACTTTCATATTAAAACATAAGCACCATCCTAAAATAGATATTTATGTGTTGAGTTAACATGAAGGAATGTATTATTCTTGTGAGAACTTGGGGCATTGTAATTTTGTTCAAAAGAAAGTATTTTGCTTATTAAAATTCAAGATGTTCAAAAATTATTTTTTTTAACAGTTCTAAATCATTTTCTTATTTTGTTGAGATCTTTTAGTTTAAATTCAATGATTATAAATTATTTTTATATTTGCTTATTTTTTTATAATTATAATTATTATGTTTTTTTTTTAAAGAAAACTTTCTATAACTTTTTAATTTTTAAAAAAATTCTTTACTGTTCTATCTATTTTCTTATTTGAAATTTCAACAATTATGAATTCTTTTATTATTATTATTATTATTATTATTTATTTTATTTTAAAATTTTTAACAAAATTACACTAACGTCTATTATTTTGTTTAAATTGCATTGACGTCTACATATTAAAATTTTTTACACTAACACCGTTTATTTTTATTTTTTAAAAAAAAGGATACACAAAGAAGTTTTATGTATTTATTCCAAAAATATTTATTAGAAGTGGGAGGATTTGAACTCTAGAGGTCAATATTAGAAGCAATTATGGTTACCAATCACAAGCACCAAAAA
This sequence comes from Parasponia andersonii, assembly GCA_002914805.1. Taxonomy (NCBI): domain Eukaryota; kingdom Viridiplantae; phylum Streptophyta; class Magnoliopsida; order Rosales; family Cannabaceae; genus Trema; species Trema andersonii. Next base: position 380,993 of record JXTB01000322.1, on the reverse strand, counting down.
AAAATCAAAATTAAAAACATAACATAAATAAATGGTGAGAACTTGATAGATTTTTCAATTCCTTTAGACACATGAGGTATTACTATAATTGTTTTTAATCTAGGATCATCAAATGTAATTTGGATATATTACAGGGATGTCAGAATAATTTTCCCCATTTTAAAATATTTTTCTTATAGTACTCTCCTTCGTTCAAGGTCTTTTCTTCTTCTTTTTTTTTTTGGCTATGTTCGGTCAGTCCCATTAAAGTTGACAACCACCATAACCAGAAAGCTTCTCTAATGGCGCCCAAGAACAGCGCCACAACCTTCACCACATCAACTATGGCATCTTCTCTGTCCTCAGTCACCGCTCTCTTCCTTTCTTTCATCTTCCTCTGCACTCTCTCTCTAGTTCTCTTCTTCTTCCTCTTTAGCTCACCATCACCATCATCATCATCATCGTCGTCATCTTCTTCTTCTTCGTCCTCATCTTCATTTCTGGTTTCTAAAACCGATGATCCCTCAGATTCGATCAAGGTCTACGTATCAGAGCTACCCAGATCCCTCAACTATGGCCTCCTCGACAGCTATTGGTCCTTTGGAGCCGATTCCCGGCTCGGCAGCGACGCCGATCGCGAGATTCGGTCCTCTCTCTCGCACAAGAAAACCCTAGAGTTTCCGCCATACCCTGAGAATCCACTGATCAAGCAGTACAGCGCGGAGTACTGGGTCTTGGGGGACCTGGAGACGCCTCCGGGGCAGAGAACGACGTCGTTCGCCAAAAGGGTTTGCGACGTTGACGAAGCCGATGTCGTTTTCGTGCCCTTCTTCGCGACTATGAGCGCAGAAATGCAGCTGGGAATGGCGAAGTGGTTGTTCAGGAAGAAGGTAATGGGGAATAAAGACTATGAGAGGCAGAGGGAAGTGGTGGATTTTGTGAGTAACACTGAGGCATGGAAGAGGTCTGGTGGTAGAGACCATGTGTTTGTACTAACTGGTATGTTTTTCTCCATTTTTGGGGTTGGAAAAGCTTTGATTGTGATTGATAATGAAATGTTCTTATTTATCTTCTCAACACGTTTATGGATAATCAATAGTTTATGCTATATGATGTTTGTGTATTTGAGATTTGTTTCCGTTGGATGGTTGTGAATCTGTGATAATGCTTTTGTGGATGTTAGTTTGATTTTACTTTTTAAACTTATGATTGATAATAAGCTGTTGTTTTATATTCTTTAGGTGTTTATGGGTCATGCATTATTGTTTCTTTTTTAAACAATAATTTTTCTGCTAGTTATCGAGGTTAATTGCGATGCAGGTTCTAATTTTTTGTGAATTTGCTATCCATTTGGTTGGTGGAAATATTGGAAAAGAAAGAAGCCGAACTTGAAACTTGACATTCTTCCCATTTTTTACTAGAAAGTAGAAGATGGACTAACTATTTGTGGTGTCTTGTTCACTGATGGTGACACTTCTAATGCAGTTTTTAAGAAAAATAGATCACTTGATATTTGTTTCTGGCATGTTTTAGATGGGTTCCGATTGATGCGCAGACACTTTGAAAGGAAATGACTTTAGTTCTTCTTACGTTTAGACACTCTTATTTGTGTGCCTACTCTCGAATATTTGATGAAAAGGAGAATTCAATTTGTGTCCTAGTAAAGGGAATGATTATGTTGGAGGTCATGGATGGGAGATTTGTAACCGTGGTATTAGAGTCTTTCTATTTCTATGAAGTATGAAAAACGAATTTATATGTTTATTCAACTGTCAATAAGTGCATGGCAGAGAAGATTTAATTGCATCATTGTTGGTTAGAATTGGTATCTCTTCTTACTTCTAGTGTTATGCATCTAACATCTAGTTGAAGAGAGCACTTCCTTTTTCATTAGACGTAAAACTTTTTAGCATGTTCATCCAAACTACAATTGCTACTTCTATGGCCCTATAAAAACCTCGGTTGAAGCTTGTTCGGTCTTCATACTGCAACATAACAAAGTCATTGCTTCATTTAACNTTAAGTTTAAATCTTTGCTGCGTAATGTGGCAGCTTATGATTTAGTCTCTGGAATGTCAGGTTATGCTAAAACTTGAAGCGTTCTTTGGCAGACCCCATGGCAATGTGGCATGTTAGAGCTGAGATAGCCCCTGCTGTCCTACTGGTGGTAGACTTTGGTGGGTGGTACAGGCTCGACTCAAAATCATCCAATGGTGGCAACTCATCAGATACGATTCAGCACACCCAAGTTTCATTACTCAAAGATGTGATTGTGCCATACACCCATCTACTCCCTAGATTACACTTGTCAGAGAACAAGAAACGTGAAACCCTTCTTTATTTTAAAGGGGCCAAACATAGGCACCGGGTCAGTATCCACGTCTGAAATTATTCATCTGAGTATTTCTTTGTAGAATTTGTTTAAACATCTTATTTGGTAGTGTCATTTTTTATTTTTTCCTAAAAGCTTCAGTTTTGTTTTAAACAGTTGTGTGCTGCGATTTTGGCAAAGTTTTTAAGTTAGTTTTCTCATAGCTTTCTTTATATGTCATCTTCCAGCTGTAGCTGTACTTAGCCTCAACATACCTTGACATATATATCCTCTTTATGAATGCACTCTACAGTGGTCTACTCATTGTGATCCATGTCGGTTCTATTACTACCATATTGTGTAAACAGTTATCCTGATACTTGGATTACCAAATGAATAGCTTAGCTAGGATGTATGCCATTGTATGGCCAAGATCAAACTTTTTGCTACTTATTTTAGAATGAAAAGGAAAAGAAAGATTTTTGTTTTTTGGTCTGCAATCTCTATATTTGAGGAACATTTTTACCAAAATGAGTGTAAATTAATATCATCATTTAGCCCGTAAACAAGATGCCAGACGAAGAATTGACTGTGTAGCATGTAGGATATAGTAGTTGACATATTTACTTCGTAAAATGTTTCTTGTTGTGCCAGTTTTTATTTCCAGGATGAAATATTGGATCGAGTCCTTGCTGTCTCATTGGGCGCTTTGTTTATTTATTTTTATTTTTTCCCCTATATTGTTGTTAATATTCCTACTCTATGGTAATTGAACTCGACATTGTGTAAATTTGTCCATTTTTGAAGGTTTATCTTGTACTTCTCTTGATCATTGCATACCATACATGTATCGCATTTTATATATGGATTATAAGATTACATTATTATATTTGCCATTAATAGGGAGGCCTGGTTCGAGAAAAATTGTGGGACTTGTTGGTTAATGAGCCAGGTGTTGTCATGGAAGAAGGTTTCCCAAATGCCACTGGGAGAGAGCAATCGATAAAAGGGATGAGATCATCTGAGTTTTGCTTGCACCCTGCTGGGGACACTCCCACTTCATGTCGGATTTTTGACGCCATTCAAAGTCTCTGTATACCCGTTGTTGTTAGTGACAACATTGAGCTCCCATTTGAAGGCATTGTAGATTATTCTGAATTCTCAGTTTTCATGGCAGTTAGTGATGCATTGAAACCAAACTGGCTAGTGAGTTATCTTAGGACCTTTTCAAGAGAGCAGAGGGATAGATTTCGTCGGAAAATGGCTGAGGCACAGCCCATTTTTCGGTACGATAATGGTCATCCTGGTGGGATTGGGCCAGTTCCCCGGGATGGTGCAGTCAATCACATATGGAAAAAGGTTTATCAGAAACTGCCTGTGATCAAGGAAGCCATTGCTCGTGAGAGGAGAAAACCACCAGGTGTATCTGTTCCTCGTCGCTGTCACTGTACTTGATTCACTTGTTTGTGTTGTGTTTATTCACATTTGTATTTCTATATATCCAATAGCTTAGCCTTAATTCATGATATAGTGTCTTTTTGTTTTCATTTTCACTAATTTATTCCTCTTTATTTCTTGATGCTTATACTTAAAATTTTGTGAACAACCAAATGCTTAAAGATAACTAACCAATTGGCAAATTTACTCTCTGGACTCTTTAGTGTTCTTTGAAATTTACTGTCTTTTTTTTTTTTGTTTTTTTTTAGTCAGTGCAATTTGGTTGAACTGGTAATGATTTACAACTTGTGATACATTTCTGTTAAGAACTTCTTTCATCTTGTCTTGAAAGGTTTAAGTTTTGACAATTACAATGGCTCTCATAAGTTTTTCAGCTTGTACATATGATATTGGTCTTGTTCAACTATACTGAGAACTCGTTCTGATCAAACATGAACTTTTAAAAGCAGTTTTGGTTTTTGCATAAAGGAAAATTAAAACTCAAATAAAAAAAAATCCCAACAAATCACAATGTCTGTCAACATCTAGAATAGAGGGCATCCTTCTGCAGCAGGAAAGGATAGCCAATTCCCTTTCTCTTAGAAGGGAACACCACAAACAATACACTTATCACAAACCCAACCACAAGGGGTAGAGTGTTGGTGACTTTCCTAGGCAATGCAGGATAATAGCACCCCACAACATCACTATGTGACCCTGCAAATGCAAGGAAGGCAATCAAAGAAAGCAATGCATGAAAAAAATCAGCCCATCTCAGCCGATAATCAGACGGCACACAAGGCTTCTTTCTTGCAGCATTGAAAGTCCATATTCCTCTGAAGGTTGCCACCCCATAGTACAATCTTCCAGAGGCTGTTTTGAAGCTGTCAGTGAAGGTGAAGAAGACACAGGAGCCTGCACAGAGGGAAATAAAGGAACCCATCAGCCACCGGTTCAAAGTAGTGCAAACACCATCGTCGGTGAGCAGAGGAGCGAAAATGGTGAAGGCGAGGATGGTGGCAGTTGGCAACAGAACGTTGAGACGTGCAGTGCCACTGAGGATCGCATTGGCAATGTATAAGAAATGGGATTCGTTAGCATCATTTTCACTGTCATCGTCATCTTCGTAGCTTTGAATAAGGTCTTCGTGGTCAGAGTAGTCCATACCTGGATTAGGCAGTTTCTAAGTTGGCTTTGGGAAAAGAAGTTTGTGTGTTGCTTTATAAGCGATGTAGGAATAGGGAATGATTCTTTGTTGAGATGAGAAGGACAAGCAATTAGATTCCTTGAGCTTTAACACTTTCTTTTTCTATTCTATTTTTCTTGACAAGGAATTTTATTCCTTGAGCTTATATAACATTTTTTGTTTTCTTATCCCTTCCAAATTTTCTTTCTCCCTTGCTTTTGTTAACCAGCTCATAACTCCAAAATATGCTTTTGGTTTGCCGAAGGAAACTAGTTGATTTTTCTTATTTAAATTCCCCAAGGAGCCATAAATTTTAAATAAATAAGTAAAAAAATATTTAAAAAAACCCTTACTTTATAAGAGAACTATACCTCGGTAGTGCAACCTTTCAATACCATGGCAAATCAAGGTGACATTTAAACAAAGGATGATAGCTTGGACATCTATAAAAACCTCGCTAATAAGATAAGACTAGAAATTAGAAACCATGTTGCTTCATTCTTAGTATTTTCCCCCGTCTTCTATTTTCTTTTCTTTTTTCCTCTTTCCAACTTAATATTTCCCCTTAATTATCATAATGCTTGTTTAATCTCAATGTACAAAATCAATGAAGGAATTGTACCAGCAACTAATAATGTTTAAAATTGGTCTGAAACTTATTATATTTCGTAAATAATTGGAGCTCTTTTAGTCGAGGAATTCTTGGTAAGACTTTGGACCGTCACATGTATTTCACCCCTTTATGTCCTCGTAAATAGTCTTCATCTTTGATCATCAACTAAATCATTTTATCAATACGAACATAATTTTCTGAATTTAAACTAATTTGACAAAACTGAGTATAAGGACAAGAGTTGTTTCTTTTACTGGATTTATTTAATTTCTGATCAATGTGGGGTTGGTGATTGTCACATCATTCTTGGTTTGTAAAAATAGGAACCTTGCTTGATATTGGAATTTAAGGAACTCGAAAACTGTAGTGACGATCTTAATTGGCCATTATTTCTCTGACAACAAGTTGTATTGGTTTTCAAGTGAAAAAAAAAATGGTTGTACTGATTTTGAAGAAGTTAAAGTGAGTCCTTTTACAAGGACTTTTTAGGTCATTGTAACATCTTTTAGAAATTCATGACCAGGTTCTTAATGACGACTCTCTTAACTATGAGATTATGAATGAAAGTAATGAAATCTCCAACATATCGATGAGTCAATGTAATTCTAATATATATAATTCAAGTCAAATTAATCATGAACTGTAATTGGGGTTTTATATCTATATATATATATATATATATAGATATAAAGGGATTATTTATTTTAGTTCTTTTCTATGTAAAAATTTCTTGATTAACCTTCTTTTATTTCGCTCAAAATTATAATTAGCTTCTTTGTCAATGTATCATAATTATATTGCAAAGTAAATTAAGTCAATCTTTTATTTATTTGATTGACTAACTATAATTGATGTGCATAGAAAGAAGGTTCGCTTTGCTCATATCACTCTAGTTATACAAATCATTTTAATTTATAAAACGTATTGATGTCAAATGGGATACATCATCGGTCAGACTGTTATTGATGCTTCATCCAGCTTCATCCATCTTGATGACAAACCTTTCAATGCCAGCCTGTTTTAATGAACGAAATTGTTAGATCTACCAGTTATATACTATACTGATAAACATATACGCCTAGTTTAGTAACATATATACCACAAAGTAAATCATATCTACCAGTTTCTAGAAGCATAGATAATTATTGATTTTGTTTTTACAATTCAGTAACATATATACCACAAAATAAATCATTCTATTAGTTTCCAGACTTCAATGTCATAGATAATTATTGATTCTATTTTTATAGTTAAGTTGTGTGTATACTTAGTTCAGTAAACATATATACCACAAAGTAAATCACATCTACCAATTTTCAAAGTTCAGTAGCATAGATAATTATTGATTCTATTTTTATAGTTTCATATGACACATATATATACATAATTTAGTAACATATATACCACAAAGTAAATCATATCTAGCAGTTTCCAGAGTTCAATGGCATAAATAATTATTTCAATATCGAAAATTTATAAGATTTTACTAATGAACCAAGTAAGTATATAAATATACCAACAATATCAATATCCCCAAACACGCTTTGGAATATGATCTTTATTACCAAGACACTAAAATGATATATATATATATATATATATATATATATGGGCATCTAGTAGGATTTTTTTTTTAACCTATATATACTTATCATTTTGACCAATGAAAATTTATCATGGATATTTTTTTTATAACATTTTGACCAATGAAAATTTATCATGGATATTTTTTTTATAATAAAAGTAAGAGAGAAAAATAACATTAATAATGTACATCTTTTCATGCACCTTATTATAGCTATTAGATCACTATTAGATGATGATCCAATAGCTAAAAAAAATACATACACATAAATAAAATAAAAAAAAATACCTACATATATATAGGTTGTCAATCCAAAGGTATTTTTTTTAACCTGGATAGGTTTTTTTTTTTTTTGCCATTGAATCATCATTTAATAATGATCTAACGACTATAATAAGATATATGAAAAGACATGCATCATTAATGTCATTTCTCTCTCTTACTTTAATTTATAAAAAAATATATAGATTTGATAAATTTTCATTGACCAAAATAATACCTATATGTAAATTTAAAAAAAAATACTAAAGCCATACATACCAAGACAACAATATTATAAACTATATTAAAAAAATCTATATACTAAAAATAAAACTAAGCTAATTTCTACAAAATAAAGCAACTTTTAAATTCAATATTCTTCTCACAACAAAAAGTATTTCTACCAAAATCACACCATTATATAGGACATTTTGAAGATTATGAACTGAATTTCTGAAATATAAAATTCATTTAATTGTTTATTTAACCAATCTCTTATTTACCAACATCATATTCATATATACTACAAATAATATATATATATATATATATATATGAACTGAATTCTAACAATATTAGAATCAAGATTTTCTCACCCATGACCATGAACTGAAATAGAAATTCATCAACTGAAAATAAAAATCCCTAAAATTTCAACTGAATCTAGCAAAGAAGAAAATCTAAAAAGCAATTGCATTTTAACATTTTATTAAAAACAATCAAATAATGAAAATCAATCAACTAAAAACCTAAAATGCAAATTAATCAAAAAGATGAAGATCAATCAGCATTGATGGCTCAAAATCAATTTGCATTGATTTACTTTTGAGCTTGCAAGTTCATTGATGGAGTTTTGACCTTCATTGATGGAGCTTCGATCTTCGTTGATGAATCTTTAGATAGTCACAAATTGAAGCTCCTCGTAGATGAAAGTCGAACACCATACTCAACGACAGTGAGGCTCTAGCGATGATGCTCTCTAGGTAGATGAAATAGTTGACGTTGGTCGTTGTTTATGTGTTCCTAAAGGAATAAAATAGCAAAGGAGAAGGATTTTTGGTTTTTTTTTCCCCCCCCCCCCCCAAGCAAAGATAGGGAAGTGCATAAAAGAATGATGTTTGTTTGCAATGCTAATTATTTTACCAAATTTTTAATACTAACGCACGTAATATTAGATAGATAGATGATGTTTAATTTATTTGTAATAAATTTTATACACCAATTAAATAATAAAAATTAGTATAATAGTTAGACCCTAGCATTATCCGTGCAGAAAAATAATGATGGTTTAGTAAGGGATATTTTTTTGTAGAGAATTCCAATGGAATTTTGCCTGTGCTATTTGGGTATGAAAAATGGGTCATGATTATATATTGGGTTCTGAGCATAAAAATTGGCTGAATACCTGCACAGCCCCTACAAAGAAGTAGAATTATGGGCATCTCTTTTTAACACCACTTTATAAATGTCATTTCTCTTCTTTCCTTGCAAATAGTTAAATGCCCGATATATAATTCTTATATTACATACAGAGCTATCTCCTGTTTCACATGGAAAGGACTTTTGTACTACTTGCTTTTTTAGGAAACAATTTTGTTGGCAGCAAGTTCAAACACCGTCGTTTTTCAAAGAAAAAAAAGTTCGAACACCGTCAAGTTGAAATCTAAATATATACTTGGAAAATGGACCTGCTAGGAGTACTTTAAACTATTTTGCCACAGTTTTGAAAAATGATTATTTAGCTGTCACAATATTTTAGCGACGCAGTATCACAAAAATAGTAAGAAACAGTCAACTATAAATTTATAACTTTTTGTAAGACCAATGAGCAGCTACAAATATAATTACTACCGTCACACTCTCCTTTAAAAAACATTTTTCAAGATACTCCTAGAAAAATCAAGTTAGTCCAACTTAACCCTAACCAAGTTATACTTTACAAAGGAGAATATAAGACTCGAAATTTGGTACCAGAAACAGGCCAAATTTACAAATGTGGACAAACAACAAAAGTACAAGGCCAATAAAGTTGTAGTGCAAAAGAGAAGATAAAGACAGTAAAGTCACTTCCCCATATCTAAGCAAAGTTGCTATAACATTAAAGCCCAAATTGTCAGAAATGCTGAAAAAGAAGTCTACAAATGTAGAAGGTGCAAAAATGAAAAATATAAAAAGGCAACAGGTAGAGAATTTACATGCTGTAATATGGATAACTTTGTAATAAATTTTCCTTCCAATGGTACAAAATATACATTTAACAATTTTGCATGTACAAGAAAGAATATGCTATCTGCTATAAACTTTCCCTACTATTTCATTTATACTAATAATCAGGTCCCTCACTAAGCAATTCTGCTTTCTCAATAGGCTATACAAAAGGGGGGGGAACAAAAACTTATACTTGGCTGCACATTTTGTACCAAAAGGAACGAAATTATCCCCAGAAATTCTCTAAAAATTGCAGAATAACGGGTCAGGATAGCTGAACTCGTACGAACGGTAGACTATTTACAGTATTGAAGAAGCGACTGTAAACTGAGGCAGCTATTAGTCTTACAAGGTAAAAAGACAGAAGGAGAATGAACCAAATAAAGAAAATGACTTTTGGAAGGAAAAAAGCACTGTAAACCCCCACCTTTTCGATGGTGAAAAATAGTCATTCTCTGACACCACAAAGTTCACAGTGGCTGGAGGATTTTTCCGAGCACCAGTGATCTGGGACACTCAAGAAATGTGTAGACATGAACTTTCTGAATCTTATCTTGTACTCTATCGGGGAGATGACAGTCGGAAGTAAATTTTTTGGCACAAGTGAAGACTTCACCCACCTCTCTAGTTGCTTGTCCCATGTATACTGCCTGAGATAATCAATGATCCCACAAACCAGCTCACGCCGTTGGGTATCCACCACCACAAGTAATGAATAATCCATAACATTGATTGACTGCATATGGGAACACAAACAACTCAGATGATAAAAATTAGTGGTGTTCTAACATTTCAGAGCAACAGTATATGAAAATTTTAAACTAAACAGAAAAATAATGAAAGATTCTGTTTTGGGGTAAATCCCTTGAAACATAATTAGAGCAAATTAATTAAGCTTTGATCCTTATTAGATTAAGTTGAATACAACCAGGATAGAAACAGAGGAAAACATGGGAATTTAGGGAATATTGTCCAGCAATGGGTACCTAAACACTTTTAAAGGATTCTAGAATAAGGACTTCATACATAAAATCCAAGGAAAAGGTTCATGTTTGCATGCAGATTGCAGAAACAGAAAACAACAAAACCAAGTGGTTTGGATGACTTAGAACATGGTTTCACAATGAAAACACTAATGTGGCAGCAGCAGAAACATTCTTAGAATAATTTGTAGAATTTTAGGGATTTGTTTAGCAATTATATGATGTCAACACACATGGGTTGGCTGGTTTTCAGCACAAACCAGGTGGAGAACATGGTTTAGTGGAGACAAAAGGAAGATAGTTTTTGCCACTTAGCAGAACGTTCCCCACAATCTGATTCTTGTCCCCCTTATTTCAGCTTAATCACTAAGAAAGCTGGCTTATAAATAGGGGCTAAAACTCTGCAAAAGGGCAGAACACAACCAGACCTGAAACTACTCCTTTTTCCTCGTCCATTCTTTCTTTTCTGCTATTATCGTTTTTAACTACTGCAGTTTCTGAAGTCTGCCTTACACTAAGCTCTGCTACACCTGACAGGCTAGAATTGATCCTAAACCCTTGCATGACACTTAAGATCATTTACCTGGTTTAAAATCAGAATTTTAACACCAACTACGTACCACAGTCTAGCATTATCTAGTGTTGCATGCAGGATCGGTTCACTACTACACAAGGCACAAGCAGTAGCCGATCCCAAGTCTCCTAATCCACTTAATGGACTAATAAGTCCTCTAAGCTAAGTCTTCCCACTTTGCTAGTTCTACATACATCTATTTCCTAATCTGTATTAATGCATGCATTATCATGATTACTCTCAGACCCAAAAGTGCCACTAATTCTCCTGTTTCTCTCTCTCTCTCTCTCTCTCTCTCTCTCTCTCTCTGCTATTTTCATATCCAGCCACTGCTCTTTTACTCACTTTTCACTCTCCCGATGGGCTAGAATCATCTCCAGACTTCTATATGACACAGTATCATATTTCTAGCCTAATATCTTCATTCTAGCTGCACTTACACCATATAAACCACCTAATTTCATCATTGCATGTACGATCAGCCCACTGCTTCTACATAAACAGGGGCTGGTTGTTAACATTTCACCACATTCTATAGCTTAAAAATCACATTGGTCATTCGTGCATCATCATCCATAAATTATCTACAATATACTACATTTTATAAGGTTTTGCATAAGCTCAAACCTTATTTTCATGCATGATCATCATTGTAACGCGGTTGGTGCATGTCCTCAGATCAATCACTTTACGTACTACACGTTCTTACAATTTTGAGCTCACCATCGTGAATCATCAGATTTTGGCGGTCATATAAAAAGACAGAATTTCTTAAATCTTCAATTAAATCATCCTCAATTCCATAGCGTCATCTCATACACATATACATGCATCTTAAGTTAGAATTTTCATCGTAAAAGAACTCTATAAGGGTTGATCCATACAAAGGCCCAACCATTATGTTTTGGTAATTCTTGTATCTTTTAAACAAAATAATATTAATAATAATTTTCTTTTCCTCTACTCTCCACGTATATTTATTTATTTTTCAGCACCTATAATTATGTATTTTTATATTTTAGTTACTTGTTTCAATTTTGTTGTCTACCAGCTTGCATATATATTCTTTAATTAAAATAACTACCTACATAGATATACTGCTTTAATTACATAACTAACAAGCAAGTAATCACATAGTTTTCAGAGGTCAAGAATTACCACAAACAGATTACAAAAGAAAATAATGGGACATAGAACAATAGCAGTTGTAAAAAACTGAGTGGAACCCTAGACTACTCAAGTTAATGTACTGTGACCCATAACATATGCAAATTACAATAAGAATAGATTTTGATGACTAATGAACTTCGAGACGACCAAATGAGATACGCACATGCCTCGAATGAAGAACGTATGGAACGTGCACTTTAGGGACTGATCAGTAGAGGTACTGATCATGAATAGAATTGATTGAATTGCACTTACATTGAGGAAAGTTGTGTCATTCCAGACTGCCCGTACCAAGAGACGCTTTGCTGTGTTACAAACGTACAGTGGAGATGAATTCATGTCATTGACAAAGTTCTGATCTAAAAGAACATCACCAGGATCATGGGCAGTTGTATTATGCCGAGCATGGAGAGCGCCTTTAAGGTCATATTGTCGAGTAATATTCCGGCCAAAAGTAAGATTCTCCATCACCATCAGATCATGCCTTGTCTCTTTCCCACTTTTGCTTTGTCTTACAATAACCTGTGGAAAGAAATTCAAGTGCTAATGACTGTAAAAATAAAAAAAAAATTAATTAAAAAAAAAGAATAACAAAAAGGTAAGGTCGTCAAAGTAAGAAATATAAGGTATAAACCTGATAAATCCCAAGAACTTTAGCAAGGCACGTTTGGTTCCCAAGTTCAAAGGACTCCTTCATGTACCTGAAGTAATCCTCAGCAAACTTCATAAAAGATTCAAATTCTGTTTTCTTGATTTCTTTTATAATCAACCTGTCATCGAGAGTTTTTGCAAAAAATGATTTGCTCTTCCCACCCTTAGCATCCCAGTTCTTGCAGCGGCTAAGCGAAGCAATATAATCAAGCTCAGATGGACAGCACCAGTTTCGAACTTCACGAAACTGATTGGCATAGGGACATAAAACCGTATATCTGCTCTTTCCAAGTGATTTTTCAAATCCTAGAGGAACTACTGGATTGACAGTTCCCGGAGGAACAAGGGATTCCAACAAATTCAATCCATCAAAACTAGAAAAGCGTGACTCATCTAACGAAACGATTTGGGTTGAGAGGACTGAGTCAGAATCAGAGGAGCCATTTGAAGACCAACGTGAGGAAGGAACATGAGTAAGACTGTAAAGACTCTCAAGTGTCTTTGTAGCAATATCACCCTCTTTCAACAATGCCAGTGCACAAGCAATTATGCTTGAGAGCTCACCCTCATAATCCGAAACAATATAATTATCTGTCCCAAGAGGAATGTGCAGCCTTCGCCCTTCCTCGGATATCAGCTGAGACACCATGGGTAAATTTTCCACAGTATAGTTACTGACAGATTCAAACTTCTGAAAGTACAATCTCAGAAGATCCCTCATTTCTATTCCTCTAATTTCTGCAAATGGTGACCAGAACCATCCGTTTGAATTTTCTGATATATGCAAAAGTGAACTCTCCGAAACATTCTTCTTTAGTAAATTCAAATTGGATATAGAATCACAACTCCCAGTATTTGGGGAAATCGAGATGGTACTTTTCACTTGCAATTGATCGGACACTGGTCCATTATCTTCCTGGCCATCTTTAGAATTATAGTCGTTGAAGCCATTCGGCGTATGATCGGAGTCACAAAAGGACAATCCTTCTGGGCTTAACTCTCTCTCAATTGGTATCTCAATACCTTCAGCAACAGTAGATACATTAAATAGATCAGCACTTTCGGATTCTTCATCATGACCATCAATTGAAATTTCTTTGATACGAAATTCATCTACTTCTGCAGAGGCATCTAATGCAACACTTAAATTGGCACCAACATCCTCACCAAGATCACCTCTTTCAAGAATCACTTCAGTATCCACCTTATGTTCCCCCGCAACACCATCTATATCTTGACTTTGAATTGCTTTCTTAGTGCCTCTAGAATTAATTACTACAGAATCACGTGAGAGAAGTGAATGCAGGCGCCTATCCCAAATGCATGATTCAAGCAGAAGCTCCCATAGTAATTGGTTCAAGCTTAAAAGTTTGTAAACAGCCTGGTCTGAGTTCCCATTATTGGAGAAAACTTTCCGAATATTTTCCTGTTTTTGGCAAATACTAAGTAAAAGTTTCACAGAACAGGAGAAAAGCAGTCATTGCATATGGAAAGCAAACACATATGGAAAGTAAAGCAGGTCTTTTACAGGATTGCTAAATTAAAGAAATAAATAATTCACCGTTAAATCTATCTAAATGAACTGCACAACAAATCCAGGGAAACCATACTCAAGAAACCATTTCCCAGGTATGAAAGAATTAAGAATCAATGCAACATAATAAATGTCCAGAACTTAAAAGTTATGCACATGCAGAAAAGGAAACTCATTAGGCAATGCTAACCTCAAACTCTGATCGTTCCTGCTTTAACATATCCTCGATATCAGAGAATTCCTTAAAAGAGCCTCGAAGATTCAAAGTCATGCCTTCAAATTGAGATTTAACTTCCTTTAACGAGTTTGCAACCTCTGTAAACAGTAGTATCCCTTTTGTGTATACCTTTAAAAAATCAAAGGAGGATTATCTTAATGAAAGACCCCAAAAAAACAAAAAAACAAAAAAAAAAAAAAAAAGAATCCCTAAGCTGTGTAGTTGATAGAAAATTTTAAGTGAACACCATCACAAACTAAAGAAATATTCCAAGAAAATGATATTTACATTCTCCATTTCATTCCTAAGAAAATCATGCTTAATTGAATTGCTGAACGGCAGCTTCTGAGGAGGCAGAGACACAGCATAAGTGGCAACAGGAGAATATTTAAACAGTGCAACCATGGGTCCTAACCTGTGACATACAAAGCTAGCATAATAAGGACACTAAAAGGGAAACCAATCACAAGCATCATACACAAAATAGCAGGTAAAAGAACAGATAGAATTGAAGAACAAGCTGCAAAAAGAAGTCCAACAATGTTCCATAATAAAGATATATCATAAATTCTACTAAAGATCTATTCTTTCAGTGAGATATCTCATTTGATAAAAATGATAAGAAAAAAAAAAATCGAATAGAATACTAGTGTCAATATACCAAATTTTACATTATAGTATATAGAATCGTAATCCATTTCACTTAATAAACGCGGTCCGATCCCACATACTAAGAAGAAATCTCACTCTTTGAAGGACAGATAACCACATTAGTGCTGTAAAACAAAACATATGCTAAAGGGCATAGATGATCCATACCCAAAGAAGTAGAGGAAGTCCCTGTGCAATGAATGACCACAGCTAGATAATCTACGAGAAGAGGAGTGATGTGAGAAACCAAGCTCCAAGAATTTTCCAAACGATAGACCACGAGCAGGAGTGGAGATCAAAACTCTCTTTGTAGATTCTGTTATGCCATTGCCATGTTTGCACTTGCCACAACGACTCCACATCCAAATTTTTCCTTCAGCTTCCCCAGGTAAACTCTTTTCAGTATGAAGCCGATGGACCTTTATTGTCAGCTGCTTCTTGTGATGTGCATAGCAGTATACATGAGCTTCTGGCAGCTCACCACAAATATTGCACTGAGTTCTCTGCACCAGAGTAGTTTTCATGAATGCTATTGAACTTCAAAACATCTAACATAGTTCAAAAAAAACAGGAACCCAGAATTGTAATAAAATGGATGCACTAACTAAAGTCAGTGACTATTGAACAAAACTGGAAAATTCTAACTAAAGAAAATGAAATAATTTGCTAATTATACATGGATAAAAGCTAATCTATTCCAATGTATTTAGAAAAATAATGATAAACTGTTCTGATAGTAAGTTGAGAGAAACCTGATTAAGTAAATTATCATGCAGGAACTTTCCAAGTGGAACATCAAAATTCTTGTAGAACATTATATGAGAAAAATGGCTTTGCTCACATACAGTCCCTCTTAAGGCATTCCGCCTAGACATCAAAACCAAAATACTCTGAGAATCCAACATTGCATTGACCCCATCCTTACTTTGCAATTCATCATTGTCACCATCCTTTTTCAACTCTTGGATGGCTTCTGAGCATTCATATGAAGACTGGTTTTGTTCAACACTGAGCAACTTCTCTTCATCAGAACTAGTTTTATCTTCAACATCATAATGATCTAATGCCTTGGGAGATGCTGAAGCAGAAATAGATTTTGTAAACTGATCATTGGACTCTCCTCCATTGAAACCAAAGTATGAAGAAAGGGAATGATAAGAAGAAGATGCAAGAGGGAAATTTTCGCCAACAACCTTCTTCAGAGATGCTGAAAGAGAGGGAAAGCCAGATAGTACTGCAGGATTATATGGTTCGTACAAAGGGGTATTGCCTTCTAACTCTATGTTGGAGTTGTAGAGATCTCCATCATGAAAACCACTGGAAATGGGAATCTCAACTTTATGTAACTCACTTTCAGCAGTACCCTCGTCAAGACAAGGAACATATGATTCAGAGTCTAGATTACTGGATTCTTGATCCCTGGACCGTACTTTTTTCACTTCAGCTGACATGACATTAGCTACTCTAGCAAATGGTATTGTAGAGAACATTGCTCTCTGATCAACAATAAAAGAAGTCTCAAGTATCAAGTGATACGCCATAATAACAGCATACTGAACCACGAACTTAACCCTCTTCAGTTCATCACTATGCGCTCCTTTCAGCAAAATCTGTAATGTCATACCATTCACCAAAAAAAAAAAAAAAAAAAAAAAAGTTCACAATGTTAGGTAGTTATCAAAACCTTGAAAGTTACAAACACTGATCAAAAGCATCACAAGGGCCAGTTTTGAAATTATTTTGGTGTAAACTTATTATAGAGGTATAAACTGATTGTCAACAAAATTGAGAGACGATTCCTTGCTAGAATAAAGATGACCCGAGACATTGGAAAACAGATTATATTTTGAAATTGTGACAGCCTAATGTAACAAAAACAAAACTTAAGGCCTCATCCATCTCTAAATATTTTTTATACAAACGACTCAAAGGAATCTGGAACACCACTATTCAGCACCTATTAGAAGAGTTTAAGGAGAAATAAAATAAGTAGTTGCTATATTACAAGTAAAGCTTAATATTCCACACACATTAAACTGGAAACATATGTCACCAACTTCAGAAACCAGCAGAGATCAACTTCTCAAAAGAGACTACTCTTTGAAAGACTTTACCATTCATGAAAATGTGCACGTCTACAATCAAAAGAATGTGTGCTTGAGTGGTGTCTTCACTACCCACCTCTTAAAAAAATAATAATAAAATTAAATTAAAATAAATAAATAATAAAATAAGATAATAATAATACAAAAGAAGAAGAAGAAGAAGAAGAAGAAGAAGAAGAGAGTATGCAGGATCTATGTGTAAAAGTCCACCTCATTAATAACAAACCAAAATGAAAGAAAGGGAACCATGAATTTGAACAAAGAAAGAAACAATACACTAACCGTACAACCCAGCCGTGTAGGACAACCCTCAATGAACATCAATGTTTTACTTGGCTTCTTTCCTCCCTCACTACAAGCATGCTCCTCAACAAATTTTTCAATATGAAAGGAGTCGCATTGTTTTAGCTTTTGACTTGTCAAAGTATCTAATGATAAAATTGGTGAACCCGTACAACGAGCTACTCTCTCTAGCCGATGAAGCTTCATATCAAAGACTAGTGTCATTCCTTTTTTGAGAATAGGCTCTTGGATATCACGAGAAACAGACCTCTCCACTAAGACCACATTTGGATGGCACAAATCTAACATCTCAATAACTGACTTCAGATAATCTTTTTCCTGTTTGAACTAAACCATGAGAACAGAAAGTAGAAAAATTCTCATATGATCAAAATGATAATCTGTACACATTACCTGGTCCATTGAATCAAACGATGACAATCCACTGGAAGACTGACCAAGCACACCCTGGACTAACAACAGCCTTGGATTCTTGTACTTGGTTGGCATGTGCTTGTGTGCAGCATGTTTCTTGAAGACCAAACCTTTAACTAGTTGGCTGCAAAATCAAACATTAATTTAACTTTGCTAAAAAGAATAAGTAAAAGATAAAAACCTAAAGCACATTCAACTTTGCTAATTAAGACTTCTGTAGAGTAAATTAACAATTGAAACAAATTGTATTTGAGGCATGCTGTAAGCAAACAAGGATATTTTTGCATTTTGCTGAAAGAACCTACTGGATTAAAAGAACCAAAATTTAAAATAAATAAATAAGTAAAACAAAAACAAAAACAAAAACAAACAAATCAATTACTTTGTTTCAAAAAATAAAATAAAATAAAAAGGATAAATGACTAGACCATATTACGATATGCGTTTACAAAATCTGTTATATAGAAACTTAACGCTGCCAGTTTTGTGGTAACAGGGAAAGTGTTGCCTCCTAATCTCAAGAGTTACTAATGCTGGTGCCAAACAAAACAACTAACTTATTCTATTCTATTTAAAGAAAACTATACAGGGATTATGAAAACTATACTCTTTGTATTCATATATACAGAAATATATATTAGAATTCTAAGAGAACAAATACAGAATATCTGAAAGAAAACATCAGAAACCAGGGTATAAGGAAATAGCATTAAAAAATATCAGTAACTATCAGTGGTTTGACTCTGTTACCTATCACTGCGAACACCAGTTGCAATGCACTTCACTTTCACATATCCGTCTGGATCCATTGTATTACCAACAATGGCATCAGGTCTTAAAAATGAAGCAGCTTCCCATGACAAAGAAGTAACGATATCAACCCAAGTCTCACCATCTTGACCACAAGGAGATATACCCACAGATTTAAGAAGTTGAGACACAAGGGCCTTGAACTTTCCATTACTCACCTCTGCGAAAGCTCTCTGTTTTTCCTCAAACTTGTAGTTTCCACTTCCTTCATCTCTACAAGAGCTCAAAGAACTTGGCTTTCCCCAAGTCGTGCCATCTCCACACTCATCATCGTCATCATCACTGAAAGCTACACTGCCTTCCAAATCATCTTCTGGATCTTCTGGTTCAGGGGGTTCCCAAACTGGGTCATCTACATCATCTTCAAAAGAAGGAGAATCTTCAGTTTCTTCATCAATGGAGTCATTAGTTGTCTCAGCACCAATATTTTTTTCCCCTGGAACAATACTCATTGGTGTAGTCTTCCCATCTCTAAGCATGTATCTATCATGACCAATATGGTTTTCCTTTAAGTTGCTCCGCATCTGTGAATGTGTTCTGTCCTGCCCATTTACCGAAGATTCAAAACTTAAGTTTGCCAACTGCCCATTGTATCTAAAATTGCGATTCTCTTGACTACTGCTCAATCCAACTTCTTTATTAGACCTGTCAGAAGCAGAAATGCATATGGATAAATCAACCGGAGAGATATAGAAGGATCTACTAGTATCTGAATTCAATAAATCGTAGGCACATACCGATCATATACGTTCATATCAACAGAAATCTCACCTAAAAGAGCAAAAGATAGAAGAAAGTATTAGACCATAAGGAAAAGAATGCTTTTGACCCGATTCAACTAAAATAATTGAGTGATGACAAATGAAACGGAACTTACTGCAGCTAGATGCAGATCGATCACTACTGGACAAAGAAGTCGTTGGACTTATCATTGGTGTTACAGAAGGGCTGTGGGTCACACGACCCGACTCAGATTCTTGTTCATGTTTAAACCCACAGAACTTGCAAGACAAAATGGAGTCTTCGGTACCTATTTTTAAAGAGTTCACATTCTCTCGTATTTTCGTACTCCCCTTCGACTTTGTCAGTTCGGCGCCACAATGGTGACACATGCTACACATCTAATCCTGCAAAAAAAAATAAAATAAAAAATCCAGCAAACAAACTAATGAAAGTGGCACCCAACACTGGCTCATTGCACGTGACGGCCAAAGAAATATCAGTGCATGCAGAAAGAACAATAATTAAAAACAAAATTTCCCAATAAAATCCGGTAAATTTGCGACAATGAGCATTGACTTTGTTGAAAATCTTTTTTCAACTAAAATCCCGCAGGTATAACGGATATTAAAATTTTACAAAATAAGCTCAACACGGTCTTAAGCAAATCAAGTAGATAGAAAACAAGGAACAAAAAATTGGCCAAACTATAGAGATTTAATGGATCCAAAATCCTTTAAAATCTTTAGCATTCAAATTAGGGCTACCCTGATATTTGAACTACGTAACATAGAGCTCAAAAACTTAAGACCACAAGAACAAAACCCAAACGAAAAATCCAAAGCTGCACACCCAAAACCAAAACTTTACCACCAAAAGCTAACCAGATGCTAAAAACAAAAACCATATCAAGAATCAAAAGAAAACCAATTAGTCAGGAAGGGAAAATATATAATTATAAAATACACATATATAAATAAGGAAGTTTTTTCATAGGATAAAAAAGTAGGAAAATTTATGAAAACCCAGTTCAGAATCCAACCTCTACCAATGACAAACACATCAAAATCTCAGAACTTGATATAAAAAAAAAAAAAAAAAAACTGTTTACACCATTCAA
>JXTB01000322.1:313830-348310 GCA_002914805.1 Parasponia andersonii | reverse complement strand
ACCAGCTAGGTCTGTGCAATGTTTACGAGATATCTCCACCTGAGCACCCATCAGATTTTTATGGTCCAGAAAGAGATATCGGTTTACCTCATGGGACCGATCAAGTCTGCATTGCAGAGCATGGACGTCTAGCTTGGCTGCCGCCTCAGCTTTCCTCGCTTCCTTGGCATCCTCAACAGCCTGGTCACGAGCGATAAAAGCCAGTCCCATCTCTGCCCCTGCACTCTGTAGCTCTTACTCTTTGATCCTCAGCTCGCCCTGAGCCAGCCTGGCGGCTTCGGATTGGGCAAGCCTGTCGGCCTCTGCCTGAGCCAATCTCGCAGCTAGCTCCTCACTTCTGGCTCTCTCGACACTTATGGTGTGCGCCACCGCGCTGCTAACCCTTGCTTCCTCGAGGCCCCGATATGCATCAAAGTCAGACCTTAATTCGGTGAAGGCGGCCTCGCTGTGCTCGGCTAGTGCAGAACGGGAGCTCAGCTCTTCGGTCAGATCCCTGACGCGAGCAAAGTAGAAGGACCGGATGGCGGACAGCTGCAAGTTAAGTAACAAAGGAGGGAGTCGGCATTTACCAAAGACGTTGAAAACATAAAAGCACCCGAATGTAACAAACCTGCGCAAGAGTGTGGGTGGTGACGAGCTCGACATTCTCTGGCATAAGGGCCTCTAGCTCCGGCTCCGTGGCTGGACCATCCCTTTGAGTGTCGTCTATGCCCGGGGAACGCGGCCCCGCCTCGCTGGTCATAAGGGCGTCCTCTCCGTCCGCCGGGCACGCCTCCAGAGCAGGAGCGATAAGGACAGAGGAAGGTCCGGAGCTATTAGGAACGCCGTCGAGCATGGTGGGAGGCGGTGCACCTCCTCTGGACTGGCCACCACGTACTGACCGCTTCCTCCTTAGAAGGGTCAGCATCGCCCCATCATCGTCACTATCGGACGAAAAAATGACCCTGTCCCTCTTCTCCACCCGGCCCTCTTCCTCATTGGATGAGCCGACCTCGCGATTCCGCTTTGTAGGGACCAGGGGAGGGGAGGAGAGTCTGGATTTCAGTCTCGGAACTCCCCCACTGAGCTCGGCGATCTCTCCACTGAGGCTAACAGCGCTCGATTTTGAACTGGAGTCAGGGGTGGGGGAGATCGCCGCTGCAGAACCCCCAGTCAGACTTGGCGTCGTCTCTTCCCCGCGCACGATCAGGAGGGCAGACGGTCCCCCGGGTAGAGATCCGCCAGCGTCAGAGCGGGGAACCATTGGTTTTGCTCCTCCCGAATGCACCACAAGGTGCCGGCCAGCAGATGCCTTGGTTTGAGCATTTGATGCCGTGGCACCCCCTTTGATGGGAGAGGGGTCGGCTGACGAGCCTGTCTCAGAACCTGTGAAAAACAAACAACGAGATTAATTTGTGATCACAACGTGACCCACAAAGATTCAAATATTTAAAAATAAACTCACCCCTAACCCTTTTGGGGGCGGCATTTTCTTCCTGGCAGAGCCTGGGCCACAAGCCTCACGGCCTCCTCGAGCTCGTGATTGGACGGCGCTACCAGATCGTTGGGCCTGCCAGCTGGCTTGAAGCTGTAGCCTGCTAACTCACCATGGTGATCCGGTCGCTTTCGTCCCAGTGAAATCGGTTCAGGGCAGAGGCGTCAAGTCGACTCCTCAGGTGCTTGGTGATGACCCAGGTATCCAAAGGGAAGGGAAGGTACGAGACCATCCTGGGCATCAGGTTCATCGTCAGGGGATTGAGGACGGCTTGAATGTGCCGGCATTCCCCCGGAGAGCTGAAGATTATGATCCCCTCCAGGCTTTTGAGCCGCCCAGCCGACAGGTGTAGCTCAAACCTGCTTTCTTCTGCTGAGGCTGCACAAGACAAAGTAACATGAGCAATAATATCAGGAGATGACCCAGACCCAAAGATCATGGTCTAATACTTACTCTGCATGAAGACTGAGGGGACTTGGAAATGCTTTCCGTTCACCCAAGGGGAGCACCACGCCCCTCCAACGGCATAAAGCCTAGCATGAGAGTCCCATTATTTGTCTGACCGCGGCAACCCCCAAAAGATGTGGCGCCCAGGCAGCGACTGGAGATAGAAGTTGGGGTAGGAGCCCTTCTTGGGGATAAGAATGAGTTTATAAGCATAAAAGACCACCTCCAGGTCGATATGCATGTTGTAGATAACTGACAGAGCATAGAGCCCCATCAGAATCATAATCCCGTTTGCATTTAGCTGCATCGGATGGATTCCCGTCAAGGCAAAAAATTGGTGGATTATGGGAGGAAGAGGGAATCGCAGACAGTCCAGATGCTTCCTGCCCAAGACGATGGAACTCTCGGGGGCGCAAGGGCGAAGGTACCAGTCTGCAGGGCCCTCAACCCGTTGAAGTGTCACTCCTCCGGGGAGGTAGAGCTGCCTCCTCAGTGAGTCTAATTCTGAATCCATAGCGGGTTGCAATTCCTGGTTTTGATTTGAAGCCATTGTTCCGAAACGCGACTGGAAGAGCGAGAGTCTTTAGAAGAGAAGGAAGCAGAAACCCTAGGATGTTATGAGGTTGGGATGATTGAAAATTTTGGTAAAATGGCAAATGAACACAATTACGGTTTTTATAGGGGAGAAGCCGAAGAGTTTTTCTGGAAGAGGAGAAAATAAAGGAAACCGAGCAGTCAGAACTTCAAAATTCAAACAGATCTCGTGATGAGGGATGGTGTATCTCCGCATCGGGAAGAGGGAACCACGTGCGTCCCCCAGATTGAAGGAACAAAGAGACGGTTTCCCCACTTGATAGACACGAATCCATCAAGTAAGGAAATGGGAGCAGTTGTGGGACCCGTTCCCGAGCCATATGCCATGTAGAAGGCCACGCGGATCGCACGTGATCTCACAATCGGCCATTGGGCCGTCCGAGATTAGGGCCGAATCCATCACTGACCCCGGACGGTTTTGCCTAGTCTAACCCCAACCTCGATAGCTAAGGGTCAGAAGCCCCAAGGGTCTGCCATCATAGAACAGCGGCCCTTAACTTAACAGTCGGGAGGGTCAGAAGCCCCAAGGGTCTTCCGACCGAATACAGTGGAAAGCGACTCACGGCTCCAGACCCAGACAGAGCATTTAATGCGATTCTGGGTAGGTGTGTGCCAGGGACAAGCCGTCCTGACAAAACGATGATTTACCCAGATCTTACTTCTGACAGATTCAAGCCGAAGGAGGCGGCGAAAATCAGGCCACGGCAGCACAGAGAAGATCGCCGAAATCTCGGCCCGTGACTACTGAAAAAGATTTCGAGGTGAAAGGTACTCAGTCCTGAGATTGAGAACCACGCGGTTCACTATCTCAGAACTACATATATAAGAGCTATGCGTTCCCGAGAGGGGCATGTATGCTTAAAAAAACAGATATATGTAGAAAAGTCTGTGAACAAGAAACAGATAGATATATATACTGAAATATTTTTCTTGCTACCCTGTATAAAAGATAAACCACTGACTTAAGCATCGGAGAGTCTTTGCAAGTAGCCACCTCCGCCTCTCCGATCTTGCTTGGAGTTCAGAGGATCTTGGGACAGCAGGGACACGTGGACAGTTGGAGAATATAGCATCAGTAGTTCGAGACACGTGGACGGCTGGTGAGAAACCGCTCCAACAATGACTATTAATGTGAAGATTTGGACCCCTCAAAAGTTTCATATAGAAACCACAACAAACTACCCAAATATATAGAGAGAGAGATAGAGAATTGGGTAAAAGAAAATGTTATTAATTTATAAAATTATAATGATATAAATGATTATTTAATAGTAGAAAAAGGGGAAAAAAAAATCTTACCAAAGAGAGATCTGCCTCCTCGTGGAGTAGAATCTAGAGATATATGAATTAGAAAGAGAAGAGGAAGTTCCAGTGAGAGAGGTGAGAAAGAAAATTATTAGGGTTTTGAATTGTGACTGAAAATCTTAATCGTTGCTCAAAGCACGTGTCTTTGAAATTACTTATTTCGATACATATTTATTTTAGGTTTTTCTTATTTTTCAACTATTAGATTCAACCTGTATATGTCAATCGTAGTAATTTTATTAGGAAAAAAGAATTAGATGCCCCCTCCCTATAAGACATCCTGGTTAACAAACTAATTTTTTTTTATTAGTACGTTCAACGTTAAGTAGTTAACTTAATGTAAGAATGAGAAAACCTTCATATATATATATATATATGGAAATATACCTTATATATTAAAAAAATATCATGAAGAGGAAAATTAAATTTTTTTTAAAAAAAGTAGAGTCCGAGAGAGTCCGGGCAGAGATTACGAGGATCTTCCTTTCCGACTTGGTGAAAATCAAAGAGGTAGTTTTCATAGGCTTAAAGCCATTATTTTCTAATTAGCAAATTATTAAAGATAATTACACTGGTTTGCACCAAGAAAAATATGAAATTGGTCGGCAGAGTTATTTGTCATTTCAGTTAAAGTAATTATAAATTTCGTGGAGCGAAAAAAAAAAGATAAAAAAAAGAGAGAGACTTCTTTGTTGATTGAATCTAAGGTCCTTTAGCTTAAGAAAAGCACCTTTTTCAGCTCATTATACATGAATTTCAAATTGTCTTTAAACATTTTGTCTTTAACATTGATAAAACTCAATTTAGTCTTTAAACGCATGTAGAATTCAACCCCTAACCTCAACTATAAAAGTATTTTCTCAGGAAAATTAAAGTACAAAATTATTTACTAGTACTCTTGCCAAATTTTAGTCAATTACGTTACACACGTGCCCTATTTTTTAGGAATAGAAGTGTATAACTTCTTCAAATCACCTAGGTTTTTTTTCCTCTCTTCCAAATCAGGCCACGTTTGCCAATGACACATTATTTGATGAGAATTGACACTGAAATAATTTTTTTTTTCATTTTTTTTGTCTGAATAAGAAACCTATTTTATCCTTAATAATTGCTCTCGTCCCTAAAAAATTTAGCAACATATTTGGACTATATCCACTTTCATTTTCCTTTTATAAATAAAAAGATAAAAGTGCCATAAATTTTACATCCTATAGGATAATTAGAGAGTATTAAGGAGTACTGAGGACCGACTCAACCTAATAAGAGCTTTAAGTAAAAGGCATGGAAGGAGCAAGTTAAGCCCAGTGGGGGCCCGCCCCACTCAATTATTTATTTATTTAAAAAATACACCCACATATTTATACTAATTTAACATGTAACCCCTCTAAAAATAACTTAAAATTTAATTTGCATCCCAAATGTAATTGAAATTTAACTTGTTCTCCAGAAAAATGTAAAAAGATAGTACTGCCCCCTCTCCCCAAAAAAAAAGACCAATTACTCTATCTCAATGAATTCTAATAACAAAATATTAGACCCCTAACATCTTTTTTTTTTTTTTTTTTTCTCTTACTCTCTTTTTTATGTCGCTCCCCTTCCCAGACCAAGAATCCTCGCTCCGCACTATAAAGGGGCATAGTCTAATACGTAGAAAAAATGAAAATTTCCAAGAGCTTTCCATTTCAGATTGAATCAAATTATCTGTTCTCTTTTTCTTAAGTTTGTCATGCCCCAATGCATATTTTTGAATAGATAAATTTGTTCTTAACTTAATTGTGTTTAAGAAAACCAAATCAACAAATACAAACAATAATAACCAAAAATAATAATAATTCATTCAAATTTTAAAAAGCAATAATTACAAATTATTTCATTTAACCCATGTCATCACTCTTTCGTTAGGAATGGACAAAAAAAGTCCCTATCTTGGCCCCAGGTTATTTCAATATACCATTTTGGTCCTAAATTTGAAACGTTCATATTTTGGCACTCAATCTTTCAAAGTATCTTATTTTAATCCATATTATGCTAAAAATAAACAAAAAAAGAGTATGTGTTACCTATGTGAGCCTTCTAACAAGGACATTTTAAAGTCTTTGAAAAAAAATGGGAAATAGCAAAATTTAGTTTTCATTTAATAATGTAAATAAAAAGCAGATTTTATTTTGGTACAAAAATTAGTAATCCCCTTGTGGTAATGGTTTAAGTAAAATTCTATAATAAATTTAAACATGAATAGGATGCACTTATTTTTTTAATATGTAAATATTCTTTTATAAATTTATATGAGATAACTCAAGGTTTTTGTTTCTTCATTTTTTTTTCCTCGAAATTTTGCATTGCCCAAGTTTCTATAATCTCCAGTGAGAGTGCTATGTCTCATTCCAATATTAAATTTTAGTATTTGATCAAAAATTGTGTCTCTAATTCTTTCCAAACAAAAAAAAGTGTCTCTAATAACATTCTCTTTTTGAATTACTTTTTAACATATTCTATTGTAATTTCAAATATAACACGAATAAGAGACCATGTTAAAATTTAGCATAAGCTTCAAATTTAGAGTATTACCGTAGAATGAGTAGGTGGAATGGTGGATGGTAGTTGAAGATTATAATAATAACTAATCGTAAAAGGATGAAAACATTTTCTGCAAATATAACAATATTTAAATACAAGTAGCATTTATTTTGTATGATATCATTAGAATGAAAAAAAAAAAATGTATACAAAATTTAACATATCATATTAAAATTTAAAATTGAGACACTCTTTTTAGCATAATTAATGTTTTGGAGACATAATTATTAAATGGTATAGATCTAAACCAATATATAAATATATATATATATATAGTTGCCAATCCAGTAAATTTCTTTTTTTTTTAGCCGTTGGATCATTAATCTAATGGCTATCATAATTTGAGTGGTTACAAAAAATAATAATAATAATAAATACCCATTATTTAATATTTTTTTCTCATTATTTTATTATAAAAAAAATTATGTAACTAATTTTAATTAGCCAAAACAATACCTAGAGATAAGTAAAAAAAATAATTGATGCCCTATATATATATATATCTAATTTAGTTTTTAAACATACTAAAGAAAGACTAAATTTGTTGTCACTAAAATTGAAATGATGACATCATTTTTTTTCACCTAGTAAAATAGCAAAATTATTTAATAAAAATGAAATGCCCAAAATGCTTTTTAAAAACCCGCTTGTGTATCTTATACTCTTTTTCATATGTATTTTACAATAAAGAGATGATATTATGTAAATTGGGACAATTAGATTGAGTGCCAAGATAGTAACGTTTTTAAATTTTGGGGCTAAAATGAGATTTTTTGGTATAGTTTGTCATCAAGATACGAATGTTTTTCCGTTCATTTATAAAGAGTGATACAATGGGTTAAATGAGACAAGAAAAAATTTGGGTGTCAGACATGAAAGTTTTGAAGTCTATGGGCCAAAATAGTACTCAGGTAATAAATGAAGGGCTAAAGATGGGATTCATCCAACTGTAAAATTTCTTATTTTGCTACTTAAAACTTTCAAAACAATTCCTTGTTGATATTTGAAGACTTATTCTGTTAAAAATCCTAAGAATTTATGGACACATCAGTAATTTTATAGAAGAATTCATATCAGTATTAGCTCCTAAACATTTAAAAATGTTTAGTTTTAGAATTTTTCTTTATATTGATTATTAAGCTGGAAATGTTAAAATGGACCGATATAGAATATTTTTAAAAGTTTAAAGACTAACAAGGAAATTATTCCTGTATGAGATAATAAGAAATATATTTCAAATATATATAAATATATATGTTGAGTTTTCTATATATAGTTTTGTTTTTGCTCATAGATTAGTATTTTTTTCATCCTACTATAGCAAATAACACTCACCTATTATAATTTCCTTTCAATTTTTGTAGGAAATTCTACCTATTATTATGGAATGATTTTTTGCTCCATGGATGGATTTTCTTTGTATTATTAAGAAGGAAAAGGGAAAAAAAAAAAAATAGTTCAACTGACAAGTGTTTGTTGCTTCTTTTAAAAAGAAAAAAAAATGAAATACATTTTTCTTAAAAAAAAATAAAAAAGACAAACAAGAATATTATGCAATCATACATTAAAAAAAACATTATTATTAATCATAGGAAAAAAAATAAAGCAACAACATTTTTTTTTCGAAGAAAGCAACAACAACAATTACCTCTGTTTCAAAGCCATCTATCTACCCAGGTGTAGGAATTCTCAATGTGAGTTTTCTTTCTTTCTTTTTTTTTCTTAAACTAATAAAATATACTTTTACCTCAAACATATTAGTCATAAAAATGAATCATGTTGTAAAACGAAGAAAAAAGGACGTAAGGAGATGATTTTAATTGATTTCATAGCTCATCTAATTCACCCCCTAAAAGATAGGTCTATTGTCATTCATTTGTTAATTTTAAAGGGAAAATTTCATTTATCAAGTGATTAATTCAGTACAATAACTCAATTGATACAATAATCATCGAAATACAAATAATCAATTACTGCAAATGAATAAACAGTAAACTAATGTATTAGACTAATGATCAGAAAGAAAACATAAAATCTAACATAATGTATAACTGGAGCTTTATAAGGGATACGTCTTCACTTTTCAATATTATAGGCTGCCACCAGAGTTGATAATTCTTTTGATTGATACTATGATAGATTTTTACAAAAATTAATCCTCAACCGCATATAATTTTCTAAATTTAGCCACAATAATCTCAAATCTAAAAGATAAACATAAAAAATTACATGAAAATAAAGAAAATAAATATAACTCATATAGATATAGAATCAGGTAGGATAAAACACTCCTACATTTAATTCTATGAAAGGATTATTGAAAAAGAAAAAAAAAATAACTCACACATGGAAGGATTATTGGAAAAGAAAAAGAAAATAACAAAAGTAAAAGTCCCGCCAAATGGAAAGGTGCTGAACATAAATCTTGATGGGTGTGAGATACAAAGAAGATGAAGAGAATTTTTTGTGGAGAAGGGGTCCAGGGTTTAGGTCCAAGTTTTAGAATACTATTTGGTGGATTGTCACTCCTTTGTTAATTTCTTTAACTGTCCTACTTTTAAATATTTTTTATTTACTAAAAGAATCCTAATTAAATTACAATTAAGTACAAACTCATAGAAAAGACATTCTTTTTATACACAAAAAATTAAGAATTTCTAAAACATTTATTTGTAAACGTTATTTTAAATAGGTATTGATACCACAATCATCAACCATCGTTAAAAAAATTGGAGAACTCTACGAAAAGGCTTCCAAACAATAGTTCAGTGAAAAATTTAATCAGAGTCTTCCCATACTTTCACTTAACGATAAATATGATTTTATTTCATCTTATTTGAAAATTATAAGATTGTATATTCACTCAATTGAGTAATGAAAATTATAATAAAGAAAACTAACTATGGAATGAGAATAGAAAAAAGAAAAAAATTGGGGAATTCACACCTAAGGGGTTTACTAAATCTTTGTGATGAAAAATAAGACTCACTCATAAATGTTTTCAAAACTAACCCTAATTGTCATATCACACATGCAAAATTACTTAGATACTTTATTTCTTCAACAAACTTCAAACTACTTTAGCCGCCGCCACCAGTCCCAATCCTGATCCCACCGGTGGCGTCTCTGCTTGGCTAGGGCCGAAAATTTTGACTGTGGTCTAATTTGTTCGGCTATCTCTCCCGATTGTTCTGGTCAGTTTTCAATCGGTGGCCGAAAAATTTCGACTTCGGTCGAACATTTTTTATTAGAGTCGAAGCCACTGGTCAAAATTTTCGACCGGTATTCGACTGGTATTTAACCGTAGTCGAAAAATTTCAACCCCATTGAATATAGTCAATCGTATTCCCAATGCCACTTCTGTCATTTTTGATTTTTTCAACTTAATCTAAAATTTTCAACTAGGGTCGAGTCAAGAATAATTTTAGAAGTCCAAAATATTCATTAAATGACATGACAATAAAAGTCCTATTTTTATAAATGATTTATAAGTTATCCATTTTTTCATTACATGTATTAAAATAGGGTCAAAATTGATAATCTCCCAAAAAAATTCAAGCCATCATTTCATAAACAAGTTATCTATTATTAATAGAAATAAATTACTTTCTATATTTATTTCTATATTAAGAAACTCATGAATTACATTAGATTTTTTAATACATTACTAATTTTATTATAGTCATCTATTCAAAATCCAATGATCTAAAATAAAGCTACCCATCAATAGATAAATAAGATGATTCCTTTCAAAAAAAAGTTTATAGTATATAGACATTGTATAGAGAGACAAAGACACTACCTCACCTCCAATGAACATGTCATTTAGTTGTTTATGTTGGTATGGAATTGACGGAATTGACTATTGCGTAAAAAAGTACAACTCTTAACAATATACACATATAAAGCATGTACATAAGTTCCACCTAAATTTGGAACTTACATTATTATCTTGGGTTCTTAACTATATTAGGCAAGTATATTTCATCATATTAAATTTCAAGATTAATCTTTTGCGTTATGTTTTTTTCTTTTGTTTTTTGTTTTTACCATCAGAATGAAATAACCTACATGATACAAAAATCAATCATTATAGTAAATAGATAATCAAAAAAACTATTGTATTGGACTAACAATTAGGGTGAAATACAAAACTCAATAATGACATAACTAAAGTTTATGAGAGATATCTCTTCACTTTTTTAAAAAAAGAAGAAAGAACAAAATAAATGTATTGTCAAAGAGGAAACTGGGATTCCTCTCCAACTGAGTGAAAATCTTGATATATATATATATAGATAATAATGAGCTGCCTAGCCCAAACCATTTTAGGTAGGCCCATCGTGGTCCACAGATTAGCCTGGTCTAATCCATTGTTTTTATAGGCCCGGCCAAACCGGTCTACTGAAGAAAAAGAATTGCCCAACCTATCCCATGAGCTACTATATATATATATATATATATAGGGCTAGGTCAATCTTTAGGCCATGACGGCCCAACTCGTAAGGCCGGTATAGATTGGCCTATTAGCTAGCCCATAATAGTCCATCATGAGTCGACCTATTATAGTTCAAAAATAAAACAAAAAAAATATTTTGTTTAATTTTAAAGTATTTTTTTATCAACTCTTAAATAATTTATATATAATTATAAATTAATTTAAGTGTTAATTAATATAAACAATAAAAAATATTTACTAATATTAGAAAAAATAATATGGATATAACTAAATAATTATGTAAATAATTAACAAAAATTTTATTTATGACTGCTTTATTATCTTACAAGTCAAATTTAATGGAACAATACAAAATCTTAGTTTAGTGAGGTATATATATATATATATATATATATATATATATATATATATATATATATATGTATATATATATATATATAACTACAACCATTATTAATATTGTATGTACTTAATTAATTGTGTTTACTATTAGGCTCAAAATTTGATCCAATAGGAGAATCCAAATTGAAGCTGTTAATATGGCTTGTTTGTATTTGGACTCTAAATGCTTTAGCCGAATAATTATTTATCTTAATACAAGAAATCCCAAATTAAAATTTCTAATAATTCTAGTCCAAATTATAGATTAAGTATTATATATATTATATATATTTGATATAATAACGTAACTTTAAAAAAAAAAAAAAGAGGGAAAAGAAAAGAATAATTGACAACTTTTGTTAAGTTGACAATAAATTATATTAGGACCAATTTTATCATTTGTATACTATTACTTTGTTAATGGTGGAGTTGGCAAAATATGTATGAGTTTACCTCTCATTAGCTATTAAAGCAAAATAAATTAATTAATAATATTAAAAAGCAAAATACATTTTGAAAAGTGTAAAAATGATATAGTTTAATGCATTAACTATTTGAAAGGTACATTCATTATATTGATTAAATAGATATTAAATAGAAAAATGATGTTGTCTACAAATTATGTATCCACATGTTGTTATTAAATATTGTACTACTTTTAAAAGTAGAAAAACATAGTGGAAATTAATTAATTTCATGATCAAAAGATAACAAATAAAAAAAAGGAGAATAAAGTTAAATAAGTGGTGTAATTATTATTAACTTTATATATATATATATATATATATATATATATATTAAGCATATTTTATGTTCACAATAAGCCTAATAGGGCACTATTTTGTAACCGCAATCTACTTTCCTCCTATATTTATCTCTACCTCTCTTTTTCTTATAATTGTGGTAGTCTATAAAGTTTTCAAGAAGTTTTCTAAAGTTTTATTCAAGATTCAAGAAAAAGATAATTCTTAGAACTCTTAGTCTTTCAACATTAGTATATTTTACTACACCTAGGTTCAATTTCAATCTATGATATTTGGAGTTAAGAATTTTGTTAAGGTCTGAAATTTTTATGAGAAGTCTTTCTATATGTTTATTTAATTTCTGAAAAGTTTTATATCTATATCTTACTCCTATGATTTTATAGAACTCTTTTTATACATATTAGTTGTCACCTAAGAAAAGCTGAAAAATAAATTTTATTAAGTTTGTTCTAGGATTTTAGAGGGCAAATATTTTTAATTTGAGTTGAAAAATTTAAAAATATATTCATATATATGTTAATTCTTATTCTGAAAAGTTTTGTGATATCATGATTTTATTTCTAATCATTATTAAATTTTCTTTATATATTGCATTTATAACCAGTAAATTTGATATTTTTGTTTATCTAAGATAATATTATTAAAATCTTATCCTATTGATTTTATTTAGCCTTGAAAATTTTATTAGACACTAATATATGTGTCATTAGAGGCTCAAAATATTTTTAGAATTTTTGGAAATATTTATAATTAATTATTATTATAGAAATTGCATATAGTTTTGTAAGTTAAGTATTGTCATGAATTTTAAGATATAATTTTAAGAATTATATGTGCTACGTAATAATATAATTTTGAATTTCTAATTTTTTTCTATGTGTAAAAATGTGTTAGAGATGTTTTCTTAAAATATCAAGATTTTTCGATACATAAAAATAATTCTATCAAACTCAAGAATAGTTTGGACTTTAATAGTTTTTATCAAATTTCAATTTATAAATTAGAAATTAGTAAAAGCATGCTAAAACTTATTAAAAAAATTCTACATAATTTTTTATATCTTTATTTTTATATTAAAATATTATCTATAAAGTTTCAAAATAAATAGAGTTTTGTACTAGAATCTACAATACTTTAAGTATGCATTGCTTGTTGAAATTTTTATAATTTTTAGTTATATATGTTATGAAACATGATTATATAGTTGTATGATATTAGTATTTTTTTAAAACATATAAATTTGTTTCTAGTAGTACGTATTAATATATGTAATGAATATTGTTGCATGAATATTAATAAAAAAATGATAAAAAGAGGCATGTGGTTACAATAAGGTCGAGTGTGTGGAATTTCACTACAAGCATAATTAAAATTTGTAAGGACCTAAGGTAAGTAAATCTTACTCTATATGTTTATATGAAAAATTATGTATCATTTGTGATATAAATGTGATTATACTAATATGTTGTTATATATTCTGCAATAATAATTGCATTAAGTATATAAATATGTCATGAACATATGTATACATAATTGCACGAAAAAAGATGATTTTCAATGAAATTAATTTTTTAAAAAAATTACTATGTATCCAAAACTATGTTTTAAGAAAAATATTTTCTTTAAGTGTATGTTAATGAAAAGAGTCTAGGCAACTGACTCATTTACCCACAATTATTATGTTAATAACGAAAGTTTAAACTGCAATGGTAGTCATTATAGTATGATTGCTATATAGGATCCGAATAGGTATAGGGTTACATATACTTGTTATAACACTATCTTTATGGCCCATCACTTCTGATAGATTTGACATTATACTATGTTGAGGAGCTCAAATATGAAAAGTTTATGAAATGAAAATATTTATGAACAAGATGTTTAAAAAAAACAGTTACCTAATTATGGTTCCAAAAGTGTACTATTCATGTAACACGACATTCATTGCATGCATAAGATTTACTTACTGAGTGTAAACTCATTCTATTCATTTAATTTTTCCAGATAAGCAATAATTCCTACTGGAGGTTGGTTGGCGATGTCAAGATTCCAAATAGTAATAAAATGTTTTAAACAATTTTATGTTCTTACTTTCAAGTATTTAATTATTTGATCAAAAATGATTGTGGTTTTATTTTTATGAAGTGTATGAATTTAATTTCAATTATGAAGTAAAACAAATCTTCGTTAAAAAATATTTCTTTAATTTAATTACGAATAGTAACGTTTAAAAATGAATTTTTTTTTAAAAAATAATTGACCGATCTTTCGCCTTAACCTTATAAGATAAAATTATAAATTGACATTTCTTTTTAATCTTGATTTATATAATGTTACAATTAGTATCAGAGCGAGCGTTTAGTCATTTTTATAGACTTTTTTTTAAAAAAAAAAAGAAATAAAATAAAAATTCAGTTTTTGCCATTGGGACCCCGCTTCAGCCAACCAACAAGAGAAAAAGATTAAATGAAATTGCTTATTTATTTCCTTAGGTGTATATAAGTATTAGTATACTTTAGAACATTAATACAAAAAACTTAGACCATTTTTACGTTGAGATGCTGCCTCGACGAATTACCTCTGCTGAGGGAGTTAATGATCAGTCCCAAGGCTCAGTTGGGAATCAAACTCCGTATGTACAAATAAGTATGAAAAACTTGGTGTAACTCATAATAAATTTTGTTAATGAAGTTATGTAGCGCCAATAACAACCACAAGCACAAACTGCTCAAGCTCCTCCAATTGGTAGATGAGAAATTTTGGTCGATCTTGTTCTTCTTGATATTAGTGAAATTTTGGTAGAATACACACATGAAAGCTAAGTTTAACTACGTGTACCTAATAAAAAGAAAAAGATATGTATTTCCAAATTTATGCATATAATTATTGTTTAATGTGTTGAGTATTTGATTAATTTTAATACTAACCTCTTATTCTGTTAAATTAATAAGTAATATTGATTTTCTTTTTCAAATATATAATAATAGAATAGTTAGTATATATTTATGTATTTAAGTTTGATTATGTATATAATATGCATATATAACTACTACCATTATTAATATTATATAGATTTAATTAATTGTGTTTGCTATTAGACTCTATATTTGGCCAAATAGAATAATCTAAATTGAAACTATTAATATGGCTTGTTTATATTTGGACTCTAAATGTTTTAGCCCAATAATCACTTATCATTATACAAGAAAGCCCAAATTAATATTTCTAATAATTATAGCCCAAATTATAGATTATGTATAATATATATATATATTTGATGTAATAAAGTAACTTTAAAAAAAAAAGAAAAGAAAAGAGGGAAAAGAAAAGAATAGTTGATAACTTTTGCTAAGTTGGCAATAAATTATATTAGGACCATTTTTATCATTTGTATACTATTACTTTGTTAATGGTGGAGTTGACAAAACATGTTATGAGTTTACATCCCA
This sequence comes from Parasponia andersonii, assembly GCA_002914805.1. Taxonomy (NCBI): domain Eukaryota; kingdom Viridiplantae; phylum Streptophyta; class Magnoliopsida; order Rosales; family Cannabaceae; genus Trema; species Trema andersonii. The sequence goes on along the minus strand of JXTB01000322.1, from coordinate 332,860 downwards.
CTAGCTATTAAAACAAAAGAAATTAATTAATAATATTAGAAAACAAAATAAATTTTGAAAAGTGTAGATATGGTATGGTTTAATGCATTAATTATTTGAAAGGTGCATTTATTATATTGATTAAATGGATACTAAATGCAAAAATGATATTATCTACATATTATGTATCCTTATGTTGTTATTCAATATTGTACTATTTTTAAAAGTGGAAGAACTTAGTAAAATTAATTAATTTCATGATCAAAAGATAACAAATAAAAAAAAGAGGATAAAGTTAAGTAAGTGGTGTAATTATTATTAACTTTAAATATATATATATTAAGTATATTTTATGTTCACAATAAGCCTATAAATAGGGCACTATCTTGTAACTACAATTTATTTTCCTCTAATATTTCTCTTTACCTCTCTTTTTCTCATAATTGTGGTAGTCTATAAAGATTTCAAGAAGTTTTCTAAAGTTTTCTTCAAGATTCAAGAAAAAAATAATTCTTAGAACTCCTAGTCTTTCAACATTAGTATATTTTACTACACTTAGGTTCAAATTCAATCTATGATATTTGGAGTTAAAAATTTTGTTAAGGTCTGAAATTTTTATGAGAAGTCTTTCTATATGTCTTTTTAATTTATGAAAAGTTTTACATTTATCTATTACTCCTATAATTTTATAAAACTCTTTTTATACATATTAGTTGTCACCTAAGAAAAGCTGAAAAATAAATTTTATCGAGTTTGTTGTAGGATTTTAGATGGGAAACATTTTTAATTTGAGTAGAAAATTTTAAAAATATATTCATATTATGTTAACTCATATTCTGGAAAGTTTTGTGATGTCATGATTTTATTTCTAATCATTATTAAATTTTCTTTATATATTGTATTTGTAATTAGTAAATCTGATATTTTTGTTTATCCAAAATAATATTGTTAAAATCTTATTCTATTGATTTTATTCAAGCTTGAAAATTTTATTAGACACTAATATATATGTTATAAGAGACTCAAAATATTTTTAGAATTTTTGGAAATATTTATAATTAATTATTATTTTTGAAATAGCATATAATTTTGTAAGTTAAATGCTGTCATGAATTTTAAGATATAATTTTAAGAATTATATGTGCTATGTAATAGTATAATTTTGAATTTCTAATTTTTTTCTATGTGTAAAAATGTGTTAAAGATGTTTTCTTAAAATATCAAAATTTTTGGATATATAAAAATAATTCTATAAAATTCAAGAATAGTGTGCTACTTTNTTATTAAAAAAATTTAAAAATTTTTCTGTAAATTTATTTATTTTTTAATAATATTATCTCTAAAGTTTCAAAATAAATAGAGTTTTGTACTAAAATCTAAAATACTTTAAGTATATATTGCTTGTTGAAATTTTTACAGTTTTTAGTTACATATGTTATGAAACATGATTTTATAGTTGTATGATATGAGTATTTTTTTAAGACATGTAAATATGTTTCTATTCATATATATTAATGTATGTAATGAATATTATTACATGAATATTAATTAAAAAAAAAAAGATAAAAAGAGGCACGTGGTTAGAATAAGGTCGAGTGTGTGAAATTTCACTACAAGCACAAATAAAATTTTGTAAGGATCTAATGTAAGTAAATCTCACCCTATATATTTACATAAAAAGTTATGTGCTATTTGGGATTTAATTGTGATTATACTAATATGTTATTTTTTTTCCTGCAGTAGTAGTTGTATTAAGTGTATAAATATGTCATGAATATGTGCATACATAATTGCACGAAAAAAAATATGATTTTCAATGAAATTAATTTTCTTTATTATGTTTTAAGAAAAATATTTTCTTTAAGTGAATGTTAAGTTCTTGAAAAGAGTCTGGATAACTGACTGATTTACCAATAGTCACTATGTTAATAACGAAAGTTTAAATTGCGATGCTAATCACTGTAATATGATAACTATATGAGATCTGAATAATTATAGAGTTATATATGTTTGTCATGACACAACCTTTATGGCCTATCACTTCTGATAAATTTGACATTATATTATGCTGAGCTCAAATATGAAAAGTTTATGAAATGAAAATATTTATGAACATGATGTTTTTTTTTAATAAAAAAAACATACATAGTTATGGCTCCAAAAGTGTACTATTAATATGATATGATATTCATTGCATGCATAAGATTTACTTACTAGGCGCAAACTCATTCTGTTCATTTAAATTTTCTAGATGAGCAATAATTCCTACTGGAAGTTGGTTGACGATGGCAAAATCCCAAATGACAATAAAATGTTTTAAGTAATTTTATGTTCTTATTTTCAAATACTTAATTATTTGACCAAAAATGAGTATGGTTTTATTTTTATGAAATATATGAAATTAATTTCTATTTTGATACTTAATTTCAATTATGAAGTAAAATAAATCTTCATTAAAAAATATTTCTTTAATTTAATTATAAATAGTAACGTTTAAAAATGAATTTTTTTAAAAAAAAAAATTGACCGATCTTCCGCTTTAACCTTATAAGATAAAACTATAAATTGATATTTCTTTTTAATCTTGATTTACGTAATGTCACAGTTGCATCTCTGTTTATGTATGTATGAACCATAATCCAGTAATTTTTTTTGCCTATCTATAGGTATTTTTTTTAGTCGTTGGATTATTATCTAACAGCTACCATAATTTGAGTAGTAGGAAAATAAAAATAAAAATAAATACATTGATTAATACTTTTCTTTCTCCACTTTTTATCATTAAAAGACGTGCGTGATGAATTGTAATTGAGCAAAATAATACTTATATATAGGTGAAAAAATACTCACTAGATTAGTGCCCAATGTATATATATATATATATATATATATATATATATTTATGTTTACACATTTTAGAATCTCTCTATATGGTGTTATATTCGAAAATTTCTCTAGTTGGCTTCTTCGTATTAAAAACTGGATCATTTATGTTGCAATATGAAGCCAAAAATTTCTTATTTTCATTTATTAACTATGGTAAATAACATTTATTTTTCATATTCTATGATCCATATATGTTGGAGTCTATCAAAGGTTAATTTTACGAAAAATATTAATCTAAAATTAATATTATTCTCCAGATTTAGACCACAAAAATCTCGGAATCACATTAAAAGGAAAAGCATACATTTCACACAAATCTAGATATGAATCACATTAAAAGGAAAAACATACATTTTACACAAATCTAGATCGAGTAGTACAAAAAGATCGTAAATATAAATTTAGGATGACTTATACATACCTTCACACGTTGAGAATGATTATTAAAAAAGAAAAAGCAACCAAAAAAAAAAAACAGAAAGAAAAGTCTTGAAGCTTGAGAGAAAGAATTGGATCTCTTCTTCGACCGAGTGAAAATCTTGGTTTATATATATATATGGGTACACTATAAAAAAATACTAGGTACTCTATAATTTAAATCTTGAAGTTTAGACTCTGCAAAATAATATTATGAGATTAAGAATTTATGGAAATTAATACTATGAGTTGACTTTTTGAATAATTTTAATTAATAAAAGACAGTAATATTCTCTAAATTAATAATAATAATACAGATTAATCTAGTTTTAATATAGAATATTATTATTTTTTTATTATTAAAATTGGTTAAAAAGTTAATTCAAGGCATTAATTTTTTAAAATTCTTAATTTTAGGTTATTATTTTGTAAAGTCTAAACTTCATAATTTAAATTGGAGAACACTCAAACATAAAAGTAATTTTATACGCGTATATATCTATCAAAATATACATATATCATATTGATATACATATTAATATCTATGTACATATATTATTGGGGCTGAATTTCATTCGCCTATGTATTTGAAAAATGAGGTTTCATCAAGAGTGAACATGTTGACTAGAAATTTCAAATGAAATGTACGAGTCTCTACGAAATTTGAAATGGGTTTTATTCTAAAAGGGTTCAACAAGTAACCAGTTGGAATGAGATTTTGTATTGATATCTATCTAGATAATTAAATATATCACCTAAATAAGATAGCTATCTTTTTTTTTTTTTTCGAGTTTCATCATTTAATGATATCGGATAAGTATCCTAGTTTGATTTTATTACTTAGATTTTTATATGATTGTTATATTCAGATCCCTTACCCACATATAAGCACCCTTAAAAAAAAAATAGTTTTAGTAAAAAGAAAATAAAAACTATTTATAACGTTGCAATTGCTATAATTCCAAAACTACCCACATTCTTTTAGTTTATATTCTTTGTTGCATACACCCCACCACCTGCATATTTCCAAACCATTTTTTTTCGAAGAACGAGTAGCATATTCATATTACGACTTAAAAAAAAAAAAAAAAAACTAACGTTTGAAAAAACAAAAGAAAAGCAAAAATAAACGCCTATTATTTGGAATGACGTTCATTAACTTGTGAACCCAAGAAGAGCGAACTTCAACCAGTTCGTATAGCAAGCAAACATGGATTATGGCTACCAAATAATTATCATCACCTTAAGAAGCAACCTTTTAAGCTACCCTTTGATTATCCAAATGACATGAGATATTCATACTTCGAGTCCTTTTTTTTAGACAATTAATTAATTTTTGTTACACGATTAAATTTGTATAAATTAATTTTCATTTTAGGGCTTATGATAATGAGTCCAAAGGGGTTTTCTTTTGTTAAGGAAATGAATTAGTTGACTGAAGTGAATTTAAATGAAAATTAAGCTTTAAATATGCGAATCAAATCATATTGTCCATTATGATCTTTTCAAAATTTAGTAGTGAGTTAAAAAATAGATAATAAACGGGTACCTTTATGATAATAAGGAGTGCGAATATAGTCACCTTTTATAATATACTAATGAAGAATCCTACTATGACGGAAATAATTTTTCTATAAATATACATGAATTTTCACTAAATGAATCTTTTACTGAATTTCATAGAAACCATGGATCTAATGAATCTTTCACTAAATTTAATTTAGTGAAAAAATATAATAAATTAGTAATTGAAGGTATTACTGCGAAATATTAAGTCTTAGAAGGGGTTAGTAAGAAACATTAGGGATTTTTAATTAGCACTTAGTAAAATTAATTGGATTAGAAAAAAAAAAAGCGAATTAGAAGGATTGAGAAGGTGAAATTGGTACCATGGACTATTTTTCATTGGCATTTTTCTAATACTTTTCGATAAATAATTTGGAGGCATTTTGTTTTATTTGTATTTTTATTTTGGTTTTTTGTTTTTCAAATATAAATTTTAATTTGTTAGACAAAATTCGGTATAATCTAATTTCAGCAGTTAGAAATTCTAATTAACCAATCTTTGACAGAATGATAATTTACTCAACTTTATACTACTTATTTTTTTTTTTTGGCAATTTCGTGCATTTGCTAATTTTTCACAGCAATCTAAATGCTTCATTGGTGAAGGCTTTTTCATAGAGAATAAATTGTATTTTTGTTGCTTGAGTTTAGTAGAAAATATTTCTATAAGCCGTGTGTACTTAATGTGTTTTTCTAAATTGAGTATTCATATAATTCTTTGAGATAAGAACTTCACATTTTTGGGCGAAGATTGATTTGAAACATTGAATGGAGTTCGAGTGCAAGGAGTCGATCTAAGTCAAATGGTGCCATTGAATGTAATTAAGAATACAACACAACACAACACTATTGTAGCAATAGTAGAGAGGATTAAATAATCAATAAGTGTTCATTTTGGGCCTAGCTCCATAAAGTAGACAGTGATCCAAACCATGCAAATATCCCAATGTGACATTTTCAGAAACTGATAAAACTAGCTCATCAGAGTTGTCTCCGGGTCTTCCCTCTTCGGTCTAATCTTTTTCAGAAACTGATAAAGGCCCTGGAGATATTTTTGAGAAGAGTAATGTTATGTGTACTGGTGATTCTAAATAGCTATGACCAAATTTAAATAAATGTTATTTTATCAAATATTATAGTAAAATATCTAGTATATATAGTTATATATTAAGTATAAAATTTTATATATTATATATAAAAAAATATATACTTAATATATTTCGTTACAATAACTAAAATTAGTAGATATATTTATTTATCAAATATAAAAAAATATATATATCTGAAAATTTAATTATAAAATTTTAAAAATAAATATTTATTTAATTAAATTTAAAATATTAATCATTCACTTAAATTTTTTTTTTCTAATTAATAAATTAAATCTCATATTAATCATATTTAAAATATAATTATAATTAATCAATAATAAAATGACTTGAGCACAGTAACATTAGAAACCATCTTTCTCGTAACAACATTTTTTTGACGTGGACCAATCAAAAGCAATTCAGACTGTTCATTTCTAACTTAAACATCATATAGAGTTATTATTCTCCCAAAGCTTGTTCAATGAATTGGTAGCGGCGACGAACAGATATACCGTCGGAAATGCTCCAACATTATATTTGTGTATTTATCTTAAGGCTGGTGCTGAACAATATTGGTGAATGGTGATTATTGTAAAATTTGAGTTACTACTTAATTGTTTCCTCTTTGAAGGGACAAGGGTCCCTTAAACTAATATTGGTGGGAATTGACTCCCTTACTTATTTGTTAATTACTCAAAATTAATAATGAATTGGGGCCAATGTCCGATAACGACGACCTAAAAACTTTACTCCCGAGATAGATCCCTTAAGTACTTGGTGGGTGCCAGTTGCCCTACAAATTAAAAGCTGACCTACACACAAATATATTTGTTTTTTTGTTTTTTGATTTGTTTTTGGAAATAGTATTATCATACGTTGATACTTGATATGAACCATGCAATCATTCACATATGAAAATAAAATATAAATTACGTGACTAATTTATACTTCACATTTTTGTTATATATAATTTATTGTGTTGTGTACGTCCTTAGCTTACTCAAGAATATTAATTTATATATGTGACAGGTATTCAATGCAAACTTTATTTTGTGTGAAAACTACTGTGGTGGAAAAAAAAAAGGATACCTGTCATTAATTCAGTAATTATTTATTTTTAAGTATCGTTTTAATCAATTAAAATTTATTATACATATTTTTTATATTAAAAAATAAAAAAAACAATATTAAGGATAAAAAAAAAAAAAACTTGCCCCAATGTATATATGGAACTGAGGCTGATTCAAACTACGTATCTATATTAGAGACCATATTGTCAATTATCATCATATCTAAACATCTGATCACTATAAGATCACTTCACAAAATTGAAGGTATTCAAATACTTTATTATTGTAATAGATACACGTGTAAACAAGGTTTCACTTGAGAGTTGAGCCACACTGACACCATGTATTTCAATTATTGATGTTCAAAATTACGTTATTTCTTTTAGAAATTAATATATCCTGTCTTTAAATATTTTCCTTCATCAATATTCATAATTGATCAGTTGATCAATATAAAATTAATAACTTTAGATGCATCAAAAAACTGGGAAAGATACAGGAAGATGCATGGCAACAATCATGGAGATAATGAGGACAAAATACAAATAATTTCCAAACTATTATTGTTCTCCAGAAAAAAGAAAAAAAAAAAGAGAAAAAGACGAGATAGAGATACGAGGTGCAGATTATTCTTAAAAATGATAACATCATCGTATCAACTTAATTAATTATTAAAAGATTAAATTAATCTTAAATCTTAGCTTATAATCTTTGATTTGAGAAAAAAAAATTGTATTAAAGTGCAATATTCAGGATATATTGCAAAATATGAACTACGGTATTTAAACAAGTCTCTCGTTTCATTGACTCCTTAGGGTCATGTAACCTGTTTACCTTTACTTAAATATTCTAATCAAAATATTCACAAGTTGAATGAGATGAATTGTCATTATCAAATCTGATTTTTTTTTTTATTTTTTATCTTGGCCTTGATTTTTTTGAACTTAGACACATGGTTTTTTGGACCACCATGCCAAATTTTTTTTAGTGTGGTCGAATTTTTTTTACAGTCTTATGGGAGACGAGGAGGTAATTTCAAATTTTTGATTCATTAATTAAACAAATTTATATTTTTGTAAATGAGTTATAGTTTATCCTATAATTCATTATTGACTTTAAAACAAAGTCAAATTAGAGTTGATCATGTTTTATAATTATAATTCTGTTGTTTCATTTTTCGGATGGTGCTTTGGGTTAGACAATAAATTTTGTTGGATATAAAAAATACCATCAAAATCTTACAGATGTACGATATTGATTAAAAGTCGAAAAAGTGTGGCCAAGAAAAAATAGGAAGAAACACAAGGGTCTATTAGCAAAATCCTAAAAAGGTATAAAGGCAATGTTCAATGGGTTTATAATTCTTGGATGAAAATGAAGAAATATCAGAGGGAGGCTCGTGGGTAAAATTGACGGCTTCTTCTGTGTAATTAATTAGTCAAAATTCTATTTGTCACCCTTCGATGTTGACGCAGACGCTGATTTAGAATTTTCGGGACGTGAAATCGACGCGCGGGGGTGCGCCCTCCAATTTTTACGATCGGTTGGACAAATAATCAAATGCGAAACCGACCTCTGTAGGAGATGTGGACGCGGATTCCACGTGGCATGCATTCGTTTGACCTGCGACATTCTAGGGTCGGGAGTAGATTTCTTTGATTTTGCCACTCTCAATGATTGTGAGCCGTATCGATCAATCTTTGCCACGTGGCGTTGATAGGTTTTTTTGGTCCTTTCGGGTGGTACTGATACCGAATTACCCTTATTCCGTGAAGCAATGGGAAGCCTTCAAGATGTCGTGGCGAGATATGAATGGCCATTATGTGAGGACTGGCGGAGCGGGTGTCCGTGTGTAATCGTGTATCAAACGGAAAGCAATTATGGCCTGCTTAATCCAACATTACAGCGACTCCTAACAGTATTTGCCACCTAAGTTTTTAATTTTAAATTTTTTGTTTGTAAATTTTAAAGTGAGAAAAAGATAGGGAAGATAGAAAGAAATGCATTATTGGAGTTTCAAATTCGGGTGTCGATTTTCCATCACGTCTCAACTGGATTGACATTCACTTAGTTTAGAAATTATCTTCATATTTATTTTAAATTTGGATCCAACAACATTTAATTATGATGTATCATAAACTAACGAGGACTATCAAAAGAAAGAACACGTGATAAAAATGTACCAATTTAATGTAGATGTGTCATGAAGAGCCAAACGAAGAGAAGAAAGTTACTCGATATAAATCAGATCAAACACAAAGAAGAACCTAGAACCATATATTACAGATTTTTCAAAAGAAATTTGTTACAAAATATTGAAGGGACACATAGAAATGTTGTTTTCCTGACGAGGAACACACATATTTTTTTAATAGTGTCTTTGGGAGGGGAAAAAAAAAAAGACGCGTTAGCATATGCTTATCATATGCAGATATGCTTGTATCAAAATAGCATGCTTTATGTATACGTTAATCTGATGGAAAGCATTACGATTATGAACAAAAGGCCTAGAAAAGTGTCCTACAAGCAAAAATACCACTCTTACACCAGAGTCTCCGATATTTATAATATATATTTTAATATATTATAGTTCTCAACTTATAATGTTATAATGTCCGAGTTCGTATCCATTTTTACATCTAATTTGTTGAGATCTCAAGTTCGCATGAATCAGTTCTTTATAATTTATATGTACTTTATATGTGTAATGACTATATTATCTTGTAATATGCTTTCCACTGAATTTTATTTCATGTACTCGATTTTAAAAGGGGCTCGCTAGGAGGTTATTTTCAGAACTTTAGAAAGTAAAACTTTCTCAATTATTTTATATTTCACTTGTTAGAAAAATAATGTGTAACATCTAAAATCTGAGGTGCGTCCCAATATTCTACTAGATCTCAACAACAAAAATAAATTATATATTGTAAATCTATGTGTTTTGAAGATTCATAAATCCAATAGGTATGGGATAATCATAAAACTTTTGAGAAGACCCATCAAAGTGTCACCAACTGTCCTTAAGTTTTGACTAAATGCCAAAGAGCAAAGTTTTCGATCTTACTTGTCATTTTTCTTTTGTTTCTTATAGTAATTCATTTGACATGAGTGTATATCGTATTCACATAATTGATATCTTCATAGGCAATCCCATGACAATTGTCAGTAGATTAATAAATTTGCTATCTTTCAATTGATGGGTTCGGTCTAGTCTCTAAGTTTTAACAATTAATTAAATAAAAAAAATGGAAATGATTAAAATGACAGGAACATGCATGAGAATAAATAAAAGGTGGCAGGATTTGTTCACTCTTTTTATACGTAATAGAGGAGCTTCCCACTTGTATCTCTTATCATGTGGTAGGAGTTTAGGATATTTGCCTTTAAAAAGGGAAATTTCACTGTAAACTGATTGTATTTATCTGTGTATTTTTAGCAAGAAGATCCTTCTTCTTCTTCTTCAGAAATGTCAAATAAAAAACCTTTTGGATTTGATTCTTTATTAACTAGGCTCTTCTTTGAATGTTTACTACCTATCAAAACTATCCCTCCACAAAATCAAAGAAAAACTTGCCTATATAAGAAGGGAAAATTTCAGTGACATTCTTTTTATGTGAAAATTATGGGATATCCCTTGGACCAAAAATAATTAGACTAACGCATTTTGTACTTAAGGGAAATAGATCGAAAAATCAATTAATTTTTCACTGCATAGTCATGTTAATCTTATTTAAATGATTTTTCCAAATGCAAATACTTCATAATTAAAGGAAAATTTAATAACTTTACCAAGGGAGGGGTGTCTAGGTAATTTTTTTTAGAATTTTAGGGGGTCAAATGTAAATATTTTTTATCCATAGTTGTCGTTATAATTTTGACATAAATCAGGATATGTCAGTGTAACTTTTTCTATATATAATCATCCGAAGATCTGGTTTATCATCTCAACTTTTTTATACCATCTAAATGGCATGTTATTTTTTGTTTTTAAGGTTAGAAGGAATCAACAATTACAAAAGTGCAAATAAAAAGAGGACAATTATCAGTCCAAAAGAAAGTCCTCCGTGGAAGACAAAGAAGAACTTACAACGGAATACGAAACTTTATTAACAGAGTTGTGAACAAAGTGACAGGGGCACCCCAATAATATTATAAAGAAGATGTTTACGTGGAACGTGAGCTATCAGTTTTACTTAGTAAATATTATTAATTTTATTTGTAACGCCCCAAATTTATATATTTTAAAAACATCGTCCGTATTTAAGTGGTGATTGATAAATTCAAAATTATCTTTAAATTAATATTTTTTAGTGAAACTCAATAATATTATATTATTTATTATAAATTTTTATTTACTAATTTTATTCTTCAATGATAACCGAGCAAATCTTACGTTATTGAAAACATAAAATACTAGGTGAATCCTAAGAATTAACATGTACGTCCCACCAGCTTCCCCCAACCCTGGAAGCTACCAAGGCCAGCACTAACGGCCTAAAAGGCCCTACCGTGGCCTGAAAAAAACACATAAGAGAATTGATGGACCGACCCACAATTCGAAGGCACACATGCATAAGCCCATCCCTAGAACTTTTTCAACCACGAATCAAATAAACTAAAAACCAAAAGCAAAAAGATTAAGAGAAAAATGAATTTCATTATTTCATAGTATGATAAAACGACAGCTAACACATTGAGCAGTGTTACGAGCATCATGACACTAAATGACTTGAGTTCGGCTAATAACTATTACTTCTCATATTTCTCTTCATTTATTACGATTTTTGACAACATGGTCTTACAGTTTGACATAAAATAAGTCATAATCCAAAACATATTTATCATAGCAAATCATGATTTAATATCCTCAGACTGCATGCAGTCTCTGCTCTGGCTAAATCTAAAGAAGTCAACTTTCATTAAAGCCTTAAATTTGGGGACAAAGCTATATGCCTAATTGCCTATGTTGATATATGCCTATATTGAATATTCTTCAACTTACAAAATTGACGTCTAACTTCCATTTCCGGTACCTGTGGGCCCCATATAGGGGAAAAAAAACAATTAATAGCATGACTTTAATGGAAAACACCAATTAAGGAACAAGAAAAGGTCTAACCTTATCAATAGCCCTTTTTTTTTTCAAAAATTATTTCTGTGCTTGTATTAGGATATACAATTCCACGAGCTATCAACTTGCAAAACCCATCCCAATATTCTTCCCCTCGTTGTTTTCTTATCTTAAAAAAGATGGTTTTTATAATGATTAGTGTGAAAGAGAAAATGAGAAGAAGAAATAAAGAAGAAACAAGCTTTGAATTATTATTTTCTCAATAGTAGCTTGACCCAACAACTGCCGAAACTGGAAATTTCTCGATAACTTATAAAACGGAGCCGATTTTTTTTTTGGAAAAATAAAAAATAAAAAATCAAAATTTTAGGTCCTTCTTTTTGTGGAGGGAAAACATGTCTTTTTTGTAGCTACTGGTAGGAGAATAAATATGTTGGGGTCCACCTCTATTCAAAATTTGTTAGCCATATTTAAAGCATAGTTCAAATGTTTGGTCTTGCTGTTATGGCTTTGTATCTTTCGCCATTTGTGATGTGTGCCGTGCCTTTGGGGTAAGGTGCTTATTTTTATGCAGATGTTGGAGCTCTTGACCGGCAGGGCACTACCACCAAAAACTTGAAAAACGAAAATAAAAGAACAAAGGAAAATCTCATAACTAAATCTGCTACATTTGGACAAACTTTGATACGTATTTGTATGTATATTTTATTGATTTGTTTTTATACACATATATTTTATATATTTTGTATGAAAAGGGGATTCGTAGGGGATGGTTGGTGTGATACAATCCTTGAACGGGAACGGGAGTCAGTATCTTAATATATTTCCTTATTGTAATTTTTTAACCTTAATAAAAGTCACCAAAATATCACCCTCTGTCCAAATCTCACCTTGAAACGAAAAAAAAATAAAATAAAATAAAACGTGATGAAACAAAAGGTACCAGTCCTACGCTCATGTTCTCCCTGCTACCACTAGTCGTTCACAGTGGTCATCTTCGTTGGTCATCACCGTTTGTCACCATTGTCGGTCATCACATTTCTAATATACTCAATAATCATATATAAATTACAATATATAATTAAATACAATTATTCAAGATAACTGACAATTACACCACAATCTTCGATATTTCTATTAATCTGAAAAATTTAATCACTCTATAGTAAATGACCCCTTAAGAGTAGATTTTATTTAATTCCTTCATCTTTAGTTCTTTCACATTGGATAAGAATTTGTAGATGAGTTTGAACTAAACATTTCTTCTTTGAACAACCTAATATGAAAAGTTGACAACTTTTCAATTATTATGCTTCTTCTTCTCTCTCTTCGATAAAATGTCAAAGACATTAAATGTTATTCTCTCTCTTCAATAAAAAGCCAAAATATGATATTGGACACCAAATATCTCGAAGGAAATTAGAATTAGTATTCTTTTTGGACGCCAATTTAATAAATTTTTCTCCCTTTTTAAGTAGAATTAGTTGTATAGGAGTTGATGTGTTATGTGAAGTGATCTACAAGATATTCACTAAATCAATTTGATATATCCTCTATCTCCAAGTATGATATCTGTTAAATCAGTTGGTATAACGGATATAATGGAACATAAAGCTAAATATTGAAAAAAGGAACAGTTTTCAATGACTTAAAAAATCGACCATTCTCCTGAAAGGCTTAAAGTCTTCTGTTTGGAGCCGTGCACTCTAGTGATTTCAGGTAATGAGTCAGAGACTCGTGGACTTTTAGTTCCAACATCGTTGAACTGTCTTGTGTTGTGAGGTTTGAGGCCCAAATAGGGAATGGACCTAACTAAGAGTGGTTTGGGCCAACATAACTTTTCTAAGAGTGCATTTTGTTGAATTCATAATATCTGATCACATATTCTATGATCATATTGTATTGTGTGTCATTACTACACGAGGCTTGTAGCAAAATGGCCGAAGTTTGGGATTAAAGTAAATGTCTGTTTTTCAAATATTGTAATAAAATAATCGGTCTATTAATGTATATAAAGTGTAAATTATGATATACTCATAATAAAAATTATTATACTCAGTACATAAACTAAAGGTAATATTTAAATAGATAGAGTGAATGTAAAAATACATATAGCTGGCCATTTAACTATAAAAGAGAAAAATGGATATTTATTAAAATGATCACTATCACACTCATAGAAAAGTCATTTTAAAATGAGTCATATTAGGGACACTAAAATTTTTTACCTCAAAAACTTACTACACATGATGTAACATGTATTTTAATCACTCTTATTTTGAAGTGAGACCACACCACTTAATGTTATGTGGTTAAAAATAATGTCACATCATAGTATAAATTTTTGGTAAAAGATTTTGGTGTTCTAATTTATACCCTTTTAAAATATAGGGCTTCTTAAGAAAATCCAAGTCTAAAGTCCAAAAAATTGAAAAATCCTAATCCGATTTTTTTTAATAGAAATCTTAAATTTATTTAAAGAAATCTTTAGAAAATATCAGTTTTTTTTCAAAAATAGTATTTTTCTAAAATTTTCCAAAGTGATATTTTTCTAAATATATAACATATTTTTATAAAGATTTTGACTATCTAAGATTTTTCATTTTTTTTTGAAAATTTAACATATAAAATCAAATTTTATTTTGCTTCCAAAAAAAAAAAATCAAATTTTCTGTAAAATATAGTCCTACTGAAATCGTTTTGCCCAAATTATAGGTCTATTTTCTACTCAAGCAGGATGGAAGGATGGGTTAAGTAGATAATTATCACTTTTTCATATGTTTGACTAAATTTATCACCACTGTTAGATTCTATTATTTTTTTAGAGGGAATTAGTCAAGGATTATCAAAAATACATTAAAAATTCGTCAAGAATCTTTCAATATTACTACTAACGTCAAGAATCTGTTAAAATCGTCAAGAATTCATAAAAAATTCATTTAAAAAAATGGCATAGTAGTAAATTTAAGTAATGAGGAAAAAAAGTGGTATTGATCTAATTTATCTGGAAGGATACGCTGTAAATAAGGTTTGGATTATTTATTATTCTTTCAAGAACAAGTAAATTGATTTATAATGTTATTACGGATACACAAAATTTACGTACGAGGACTTGGCATTTTTTTTAAGCACTCATGTATATAGCATGTGTTCTATTTTATAAAAACTTAGTGGGTAAAAGACATGCCACGCCATTGGAGTATAAATTTTATATGACCCATTTACAATATATACTTTTTTTTTTTAAAAGACGTCTATAGTCTATACTTTATTCTTATACAAAAGAATCTGGACGCAACTCTTTTACTTGTGAAAATTATAGTTGTAACTTTTAACCATATATAAATATGAGCATCAATTGAGTAGGTATTTTTTTAATCTAATTCATATGTATTATTTTAACTAATTAAAATTAGTCATACACGTATTTTTATGATAAAAGAATAATAGAAAAAAAAATATTAAATAATAATTATTTATTTTTATTATTTTTTTCAACTATTAATTATAGTAACCGTTAGATCAATAATCCAACAGCTAAAAAAAATATCTATGGATAGGTAAAAAAAATACCTACTAAATTAGGAACCTATAAATATAAGTACTCATAAAATCGAAAAGATTATACATGGCACAACCAACCCTTCATAATATATATATTTTTTTACTTCCATTAAACTCATTCAATAGTATATATATTTTTTATTAAAGTAATAATTAATAATCTAAATTAAAAATAACATATTTAGAGGTGGAATTTTTCTTATTTATTTATATTTTTTCATCTTAGGGAGTGTCATTGTAAATATATTCGATTCAAAAGATGTCATTGCATTCTTGCCATAAATCAAAAGATGTCCATTGTAATTTTCCTTATAATATAATATTATATATATACACACATTGGTTAAGTAGTAAAATACTACCTTCCATGAGACATGAATGATGAATCAAAGTGAAAAGCAGTTTTTTTATAACTACTACTTTCAACAACTAAACTTCTTCTTTGGAATTTATTCTTGTGGGAACAACTGAAAAAAAATTGAAATAAAAATTATATAAATTAGAGCTAAGAAAATGACTGTTATAAATAATTAGTCGCTTCTAATAAGTGGTAATGGTCTAATTTTGCCCATAAAATATTTATACATATACAAAGAAATCTACTACAGTAGATTTTTGTCCCCTATTCAATTTTGAATATGTAAGTTAGATACTACTCACTTAGTACCGGTTATGGAGAAGATCCGTCCTCCTTAACGTCCCTTTTTAAAGTTTAAACTAATAAATGTATCAGAAAACTACAACCTATAAGCATTAAGTTGTTAATGAACTACATAAGCCGTAGGCCCGTAAGAACAATTACCGAAAAAATTAAGGACACATTTGAAAAAGTTAGAATCGAGTCATAGTTATATATGGATACCATTTGGAAAAGGTACAGTCGACTAATAGTTATATACGGATAATGCTTGATACACAAATTATTGTATCAAAATTTTAATATTAATATATGATTTATTATTATTTAATTGAAAATAATATTTAATTTATGTATAATAAATTTTAATATATTAATTAAATAATAACAACTCACGTACCATATGTTAATATAATAAATTTAGTATAATAATTAAAAATTAGCATTATTCACTGTGTAAATATAAATTGACGGACATACAATTATATGCATCTTTTCTTTTTTTTAGAGTAGTGGCTGAAATTGTCTATTATATCTTATATGGTTCAAATAATTGATATCTCTTTTCCCCTATATATGTAACCTTAATTTATTTCACTCTTTCTCACTAAGAGAAATATCTTGAATTTTATAGGCATTTATTAACTTTACTATTAAGCAATATTTGTTAATTGTGCATTTGTAAAAATGTTTTATTAGAATTGCAATTGATTATTGCAAAAGAGAGAGATTCAACTGCAAGTCAATATACTCTCTAATTTGGTTGACAGGATATTTATTTACTGTGTAGTTACAAATTAATAATACATAATTTGTTGTAATAAACCTCTCTTAGTGAATTTTAGTTCTTAATCCTTAAGTCATAGGCATAAGTAGGTCAAGACTAACTTAATTAGAAAATATTGACTAACGAGTGGTAGAAAAATCAGTTAATGCTAAGGAAAAATGTTATAAATTAAACTGATCGGGAAATTAAACATCAATTCAGTTTGATGTTATGCAAATAAGTTGAACGAGAATACATTTTCTTATAATTATGATTGGTAATTATTCGGAATTTTCACCAATCACAGGCGTGTATTGTTATAGTACAATTTCAATTTTATAGTGAAATTGTTTCATAAACTAATAAATAATACTATCATTATTGATCCCCAGTTAACACCAAAAACTTATATTAATTATATGATATCTGTCACAACTCAAAATCCGGGCTAGTGGCAGAAGGGGAATTTTATAAAGGTGAAAAATTCTTTGATTTATTTGAAAAATGTCAAAAGTTCTAATTTTTATAAAAACGGTTCATTTAAGTAAAGTAATCAGAATTCCATTCCGTGAACTACGCACACAGTTTGTATACACCTTTAAACATGGATTGAACAATTATTTAAAAACGCGAAATTAAATATAAAACCCAACATCATCATCATCCACCAAAAATTTAAACACCAGAATGACATACATAAGTTCGTAGACAAAATAGAAAGCAGTAATCTTTGTTCAATGCTAAAATAAAATCTAAATAGTCCAAAGACTACGACAACAACTCCTAGCATTACCAATAGACGAACTGCAATTCAGATGACCTCTTACTCCTCTTGATTACCATGATCGCATTGGACATCACTTGAGGAGGAAGGTAGGAGGGTGAGCATGCAATGCCCAGTAAGAAAATAGTTACCTCGAAGATAACAGTTCAATGATGAAAACCTCCTACATGGTTAGTTCAAATCCAAAATATATACACATATATATATATATATATATATATATATATATATAATCCAAACTGAGAGCCCATATATATAAAATAGTGTAATCAAAATCATCAATTTATATGCACATGACATAAATCAACCTATACTCATGAGCTCACATCCTCTCATCTGTGGAAACCCAGGATGATGGCACTAAGTATGCCTAACATCCTGCCTGATACTTAAGCCCATACCCGGAGGGGATACTCATGTGTCGCTTACCAAACCTGGAGGGGCAACCAAATTGCCTACATCTGCTAAATGGGGAGGTAATCAGAAGTAATAAGATCTCGCGCGAGTTTACGGAGTTTCACTGACGGTGGGGCATGCAGCGCCATACTGTAAAACTTACGATGCTAACACGGTGCTCATGTATGATCCTATGACACGTGCAATATAGAACTAAAGTGTAAAAACTACTGTACTCTGGTTTTTCAGTAAAACATGCATAATAGGGTTTTATAGAAAAATGGGCAGTATAACGGCCATATTTTTTATTTACCCAAAATAACCTGCATACAGCAAATTCTCAGAGCAGTACAGTATATATCGTATGACCAGATTCCATCACATATAATTCAAATCATTAAAAACACACTTGTTCTTATATGCTACAGAAAATAAGTTTTAACTCAAAAACGGTATAAAAAGAAAGTAACTAAACTCCTACCTCAGTGGAATAGCGATACCACGCTATTGAGTCCTCAAGGTGTCGTTGACGATCGCCCGGAGGGTCGGGAACCAATTCCAAGCTCTCGATCGTCCTCTTACGAAAAGTCAACTTCTCACCGGAGCTTCAATTTCGCAAGCGGAACTCTTCACTAAATTCCTAACACCCAAAATAGATATATTAGACATATAACTTGTTTAATTCGGGTCTGGACCCACACCGGACATGTGGCACGCAAAACGAGACAAAATCTCGACCGTCCGATCTCGATTTTCATATCGATCACTAAACAACACAATATATATATATATATATATATATA
>JXTB01000322.1:279018-311499 GCA_002914805.1 Parasponia andersonii | reverse complement strand
GCAAAATATGTAAATAGACTTTTTAAATTATAACTTAGTCACACTTGACCATGCTTGCCATACCACTAAAATGTCTATTTTACAGAGAGCTTTTAAAAAGGGTCACTTTCCAAAATATATTATTAAAACGGTCTATTTCCCAGCTTTCTCTAAAAGGGATAACCTTTCTTTCATTTTTTGTGAAAGAACAAAAGTAATCCTATAAGATACCAAATTCATTATTGTTATTGTTTTTCTTACGTCCTATTAAATCTAATTGTTAACCAAATGATGTCATCGTTATCCACAAATGAAACTTCTAAATACTAGTGCCTCAGTTCAAAAACATAGGGCAATATTATTTATCCCGAGTCAGGAGACTAACATGGATCACGCTAGAGAAAAACAATGCATAAAAATAAATGACATTCAAGTAGATCTCACTGTCAAAGAAGCCACGTCAGTCCGAAAATTGTCCCGTTTGGAATAAATAGCTTTTTTTTTTTTTTTTTGAAAATATAATATTTTGTTGCTAGAAAAAAAATCATAAATAATTGAATATGCGGTCGCAAACTTATCATGATTGATAAGTACATCATCTCCTATATTGAGATTTAAGGTTTGAATCTTCTATTCATTTAAAAAAAAAAAAAAATCCGTAGAACATTAAATGTTAACAAAACAAAGTTTGACACCCAAGTACATACTACATAAGCTCAATATCTCATGCCACATTGTTCAAGCACTTTGAGCATATAACCAAACAATATAAATAAATAAAAATAAAAGAAGTAGAATGACTATAGTCATCAAATTAAACTTAGCTGTCCTTCAAACAAAAGCTTAACCTTAGTAATAAGTAATAACTATCTAACAAAACCTGATCGGATCTTAGATCGATCGAGAAATTTACAAACTTTCCCCCAAAACCTACCTAAAATAGAAGTTAAGAAAATATATAGCTGGTAGTGCTAATACTTTTGATCTGATGAAATCAATTGGAGGGGACATGGTAATATTTTCCTTTACACATGCATCTGTAGACAATGGGGCAAGACTCCACAGAGCACTTGAAGCTCACCATCACCCTCTTACATGGGAAGCATGGCCCACAAGCGTGTGAACAGTCCGGCAAGCTTGACCCTGTTGGGTACAATTCCATCCCCAGTTCTTCATCTCTATCCTGCTATATAAAAATGTACATGTTAAAACCATATATAAATTTATCCCATGATAAAAGTCTATGAATTTTTATGTTTGATTAAAGAACATTGATTAGTGGCAAAAATTAACCTTAGGGTACTTGGGATACTTGTCTCTATTGCCAACACCACCTTCTCCTTGTGAGCTAACGGACATGACTGAAAAAAAGGAAAAAAGAAAAAGTGTTAAATAAAGTTAATTTGAGAGAATATAACATATATACGTTTTAAAAAAAATAAATAATTAAGACATGGTGTGTAGGGAGAAACTAATGATACTTCTACTTGGATTATATCACTAGCAAAACGGTAATTATTAAAAGCTAATTATATCACCGTGCGTGATTACGTAGACATTGACTTACAATGGTGAGGCTTCAAACCAAGGCAGCTACTAACCATCATGATTGCCACAAAGAAAATCACTAGCACAGAAGCTGAATTTTGAATTCTAAGATTCACTAAGCTCTTCATGCTTAATCACTTTTACTTAAATAAGCTAATGCTTTAAGTTAGCCTTTGTTACAAGGTTGGAAAACTTGAAGAGAATATAGATAAGTACTCTAGTAAGGAGGAGATTTCATTAGAGAAAAGGGTTGAAAAAAAGGTAAAAGAAAATGGTGTTGGCGAGTAGTAATATATGCAGCGAGAAAATAGAGATTTTATTTTCTTTATTTGAATGAAGAGAGAGTTTTAATTAATGTGGAGATAGAACGTAGAAGGTACAAACTGTTGCACTCACATGATCCACGGCCATTTTTTTTCTTTTTTTTTTTCAAATTAAGCCCTGTCACATGTTTTCGTAAGTCATTCCCAGAACAAAATAATAAACAAAACCTTATCTTTGTTTCTATGTCTCTCTGTCTTTAAATGAACAAAGAATCATTTAATCCAACAACTATATAAATATACATAGATATATTCATGTATCTATATATCTATATGTTGGATCACCCTGTATGCACCGATATAACTCGCATATGTTAACCATGTTGTAAAATATTATATATGTATAAATACGTGTGTTGATCAAAATATCATAACTAACCTTACCATATGGTCCATGTTTGAGGGTTTAAATATCTCAATTAGTTACGTGAAGGAAAGATCTCACTTCTATAAATGTTTACAAAGAACAGTTTTTTTGTTTATTAAAAAGACTCTACATGCTCATGAAAGACAAATTAAGTAGGAGGGCAGGGGAACATTTATTTGGGTGCAATTTAATAAATGCGTATTCGTATTTATGATTATTATTATATTGTGTAATGTTTTATTAGATAGTGTTGCTAAATGGTATCTAGATACGAAGATAACGAGGGAATTCACGTGCACAGGCAGTTATATATATAGGGTGTTATATGTCAGTAAGGTACTACTATTAATAGATAGGAAGTGTCGAAAGGCAATTGAATAAGGGCTCTGCCATAAACGTGAATTCAGAACTAGGAATTAAATGAAAGTATTACTCTTCAATTATTAGGTGCTTTTATATATGTATGTGTACATTTATTTATTTATCAAACTTGCCATATATTGTATACATGTATTATACATACGTAATATGTGTATGTATGTCTAATTTGGTTGATTGACAAACGCTTCAGCAGGCAACCAGTGATTTTCCATCAATATGTTTGGAGGTCGAGTTGCCTTAACGAATTTGGGGGCCCTAAGGCGACATTTTTTTATTTTAAAAATATTTAACTAAAACTGATCTTATGAGAAATTTTTAAACGGTGTTCTATGAAAATTTAGAAATTTAAATCTATATATATTCAAATAGCAAAGAAAAACTAGAAAATAAAATCAATAACAATGCGTACTACACTGAAAAATCAAGTTTGGATGAAGATTATTTTAAACTCTTTGACACAACTTGTGTTGAGGTATATTAGCTGGGTAATAAATGTATAAATTATTAGTGTATTTTAACGGGATATTATCATTTTTATACCCTGCATTTCGATACTTTGTTCAAATTATACATTATGTTTTGGTTATTATCAACATTGATCTTTAGATTTGAAATCTGTTACAAATTTATATCCTGACACTAATTTAGAGCAGTTAATATACCAAGTTGTCGTTTAAAAAATTGAAAATAAACTATATAAAAACTGATCTGAGAATAAGTTTATTAAATCATCTTGGTAAATAAACTGCACAGGGTATAAATTTATAACAAATATGAAATCTAAAGGTCAATATTGATAATAACCAAAATAGAAGGTATAAACTGAACAAAGTGTCAAAATACAAGGTATAAAAATGATAATTTTCCGTATTTTAACCAGATTATATTATATTAATGACCTTTTTTGGGGTGGCAGAGGGAAAATTTACTACGTACTAAAAGACTCAAAGTTAAATGAAAAATTAAAGACAATTAAAAGTTTTCAGGAAACATATAGAATGAAACAAAAACAAAATATTGTCGTAATTTGGGAAAGAAAGTAAGATGTATAACAATTTCTTCTGGAATAAATAATAGATCTATGAATTTTAGAAAAATCCATTTATTTATTGAGTCCAAGTTAAAGATTTTTTTTAGGCTATTGAAATTATTATATATTATTTATGTATTTTAGGCCGAAGAATAATATTATAAGCTTTAAATCTATGAGATCATAAGAGGTAAATTAATAATTTGGGTGTGATCTTAGCTTAATGTGAAGCCTAAGGGATTGCATTCACGGTTCAATTTTGGATCATACTTTCTAAAATAGCCGTTTTTCAAATAATTTTAAAAAATGACTGAATTTTAAAAATTATTTAAAAAATAATTTTTTTATATTTAATATATCAAAATATATTGATTTATTTTTTAAAAATGATATATTTTTTCAAAAATTGATTTACTTTATAAAAAAATAAATCAACTAAGAAATGACTATTTCTCAAAATAAAATTATAAAATGGTTATTTATTAAATTGGTCTTAAAAAATGGCCATTTTTTTTACAAAATAATCTTGCGTTAATGGCCTTAAACTTGAGCCTTGAGATTGAAGGATCAGATCACTTAGACCGGTTCCAAGATGTGCTTGCTGCACTTGCATCTCTCACAACATCTGGTGGCAATGGGATTAGTAGAAATACCGCCACCGTCCCCACTTTGGAAGCCTATTTCTGAATTACCAATATTTAAGCTATGAGCACTCCCCTTGTCTAAAAGCATTACATCCGATTTTTTTTAAGCCATGTCTATGACTACAAGGAAAAGCCTTGATCTGGCTCATTAAGAAGAGACATTTTGTAAGTTGAGTTGTTGACCCCAATAAGACATTGTTTCCCATAGTCCCATCTACATACGTAACGATCAATCTTTTCCATTTACATATTGATTTAAATGCTGTTGAACATGGCTATCCTTTCAAGACTCCTAGCAACTTAGGAATCTAACGCTAAGTGGAAACCGGATTGGAGAGTTTGAAAATATCTAGGGTCTTGCTAGTTGAATATACGACAATATAGGGGACTTAAATGGATTAGCACTTTTATTCAATTTAGGACTCTCTTGTTTTTGTTTAGTCGGTATTGTAGATGATCAGCCGTGAGTTAAATTTTAGAGTCCTAGTTGAAATTGGGCATTAGCACATAGTTCTCTAAATAATCTTTATGGGCAGCGTGAGAAATTTATTCTCGTGGGCATAAGGTTGTATTTGAGAGAGAGCTAGGAAGAGGGTAAAAGGATTATCATGTAAACTTGGTGAGATGAGGCACTTCGGATTTCTTCAACTAGACCACTCCAATTTGGTCTATTAATAAGATTCAACAGATCCAACAACTACTAGCTAGATCCCTCAAAAGCTGGTTTTGAACAACCGAGTATCATCTTTCTTTAGCTATGTGCTTCCTCCACTCATCCTTCTGTTTAAAAAAGAAATTTTAAAAAAAAAAAAGGACGACGACGACGACGACGAAAAAACCATCTACAGTCATCTCTCTTTTGTGCTTATACATGTTACACATGAGAACTCCAGAATTATCGAGTAATAATATACCTACTGCTAGTGTGCATTTTTGAATTACAAATCAAACAATACATATGAAAATTCTCACGTGTATGCTACTCTAATGTCGGTAACATAGAAGAATTATATGATAGAACAGTGACGATCAAGCAAAGTCAGAGGGAACCGTTCTGGCGCTCTCTTTGACGACTTGGAAGGACAATGGGACCAGTCTGCAGTCCAAATCGTGGAAAGCAATTTGTGAATACAAAGACTTCCAGAGCCTTCACGCGAAAAAAGGTGTTTTATATATCACCAACTGTTAATGCTCCACTCCTGCAGCCTCGTGCCTAAGCTTAAGCTTAATACATTAGACACAAGCCTACATGTTTGCAGATATGAAAGTACCCATCTCTCTCTCTCTCTCTCTCTCTCTCACACATCAGAAAATACAATTGTGCGTCCAAAATCATATACTATAAGATTCTGATGTCATACCATTGGTACCTTCGGTATTTTTCAGTCCATTATTATATTTCTCGTCTACCTGCATCCCTTCATTACCTTTTATGTAGTAACTAATCAGAATGTAACTCCAGATGATTGGCAAGGAAAAATTAAGTAAAATGTATTTGAAGAACGATTTGACAACAGAAATGTTTCAGTACTTTAGGTCCGCCAACTATACAATATTTACATCAACATCGATAATTAGGATTGTGTGTCACAGTATTCAGTAATATTACTACTAATTAATCCGCATAAGAATAAACTAAACAAGAAATTTGAGCACAAAAATGACAACAACAAGAAGAAAAATGTAAAGAAACAAGATATTCGATAGCAGGGAACTTGATTAAAAATCGACTTTGAACATCTAGTTTTACCAAAAAAATCGTTAAAGAGAAACGGTTCGTCTGTAGAGTACTTCATTGTCACTCTCTTCTTCCTCATCTGACACAATTTCACTACCAGGCAGCTCTAATTTCCCACCCATACAAAATGATGGCCCTAATCTCTCTGTTTCAATATAATCCCCTCGTAACCTCTCTTCAAATCTTTGGTCACTGCAATTGAGGAACCAATTCAGTGATGTCCTAATACCCTGGCTCTGTAACCTGTGGAACCTAGGTTTAATCCTGGACTCCAAGCTGTAAGTGAAGTATTCAGGGAATTCCACAAGCTCTTGTAACGGTCTCCCCATCTCGGTCTTGAAAAAGTAATAGCTGTTTTTCATGCGGTCAGCTCGCAATGCAAGCAACTGTGGACATTTCACAACCATCTTGGCTACATCCGGCGAAGGTATCCCCCGTCCAAGGAGAAACTCAACTGGTTTTATTATGACATTTTGATTAAGGCTAACAATCTGTGGCATCTTCTCCATCACTTGAGCAAAACCTTCAGGATCAATCTTGAGCTTCAAATTAAAGAAATACTGTTGTGAAGACAACTTAGCTTTCAAAGGCAGCCCAATAATTTGTGGGTACTGAGCAATAACAGATGCAAGCGCTTCTCTTCTAATCCCAAAACTCTTTAAACATTCTACATTGGGTTTAACAGTCTCTTCAGGATCATAACCAAGTATATATGCCCGCTTCTCCAACATCCTAGCCAAAATTTTCTTAGGCAAACCCAAAGAAACCAAGTAATCAACAAGCGGTTTGATCACGGTACCAACTCTCATCCCTAAAAAGTAAGGATACTGGGTGACCATTGGACCAATATCTCTAGGATTAACACCAATACTTACTAGATAAGCAACCGAGGTACTCATTGTCCCCTCAAGCTTAAACCCAAGAATCTCGGGATACTTAAGCAAAACATATCCAATATCTTCCTTCTCGACATCAAGCCCGCGAAGAAACTTAACAACAGGAACAAGCTCAACAACAACACTAGCATGTAACACTTGAGGGTAGTTCTTAACAAATTCACCTAGTTTCGACTTCTGAATTCCAATCTTCTCCATGTAACCCAACACAGGTATCAGATTCTTTCGCACACTACATCCAAGCATTAAAGGGTACTCATTAATGTCATCAATAGACAATCCTAGCCTCTGAAGGAACTCAACTCGCTCTCTCATGACCTCAACAGTAGAGGGCAACTCCAAGCTCTCCAACTCATCAGTAACTATTCCTAAGCTCTTCAAGTAATCACATATGATGACCCTAGAGACAAGCTTCTCTTTGCGGCCGTGGACAACACCCCAGGTGACCGAGGGCATCTCGTACTCTGGAAACTGAGTTGAGAATACATAGGCCTGCAAAACCCTTGAAGGGTTTTGGATGTGGGGAAGTAGTGCACGTGGGTTCTGGTTGGATTCGAGCGATGGTGATGAAATTGCTGAAAGTTTTGGCGGAAATTTTGGGTTTGTAGAGAGGATTCTGGTGAAGTGTCTTCTTCCATTGAGGAATGAGCTCATCATTTTGAGAGGAGTATGAACAAGACAAAGCAAGTAGAAAAATAGGAAGGAAATTAAAATAAAATAAAGTAAAGGGTGTCGGAAGGAAGAGATTGGGGTTGCGTACCTATATTAGCCTCGGGAGGTTAGAGAGAAGAGCTTTCGTCGGTGGGAGAGAGAAGAGAAGGGAAGAAGCCAACAACTCAGCAAACTAGAGAGGAAGGTTGCAGCGCGTATGAACAAGAAGAACACAGTTATGCAACTCAAATGACGACAACACTTGGAAGCCCATCTGTATTTGCTTGAAAGCCCAAAAAAGAGGCGGGCCGAGCTGTGGCAGGTAGGTTTCCCTGAGGAAAAATTTAAACGGAAACCACTTCTTTTGGGCCTGGTTATTTAAATTTAACATCCCTTTTTTTATCTTCTACCACTTTTTTAAAACACAAAGACCATTTTGCCCCTCTAAGGGATTAAGGATCTTTCGCGTCTCCTATCTCATGTCATTTCAACGATAATTCATGTCATTTTGATGCAATTCAATGACTCCAATAATGTATCTTAATTCACTCGTGCATTATACGCAATCTCAAATAAGATTCAATTTATTTCCCCAATTCATCCCATAATTAAAAGGAGATTTGTTAATGAGTCCTATATCTTACCTAATGGGAAGAAAAAATGGTGCACATAATTGCCTATTATTGCTTCCAACTAAATTGATAAGCACCAACCAATGCAAGCTTTTACTCTTCAATGTCTGTCTATTTGGCTAAATAAGGGTATGAGAAGTGAAGTAAGTAAAAAAGAATTATAAACTTAGAGTGGGTGTCCCCTTTTAGACTTTGTCCCCTCTCCTCCCAGCTAAATGGCCAAGGTTATATAATTTTACACTTGGTATATCAAGTGATATTGACATATTAGTAATTTTTCTACAACATTACATTCTAATTAAAATCAGCCCTCATTTTACTATAAGCCCAGAAAAAATAAAGCAAGAACAGAAATCATAGTAATCTAGCAACTTGTTATCATAGGTTTACCATTGGATTGGCAAAACTAACGCAAATACTTCTTTAGATTAACAAATTGTACAAATTCCACCCTTTGTAGAAAATTTAGGGATGATAAATTTACCGGTCAACCTATTTACCCTCGGACACTTGCCTCTAGCAGAGCGGATAATACCCAATTATTCGGGTAAATCGAATAAGAATGACTATAACTTTGAAGGCACGATCCGATACGAGGTAACTATACGTGCAAAGGTATCCCACCTCGATTTTATATATATATATATATATACATATATATATAAAAGAAAGAAATATTATGTCTTGTATGATACATATAAAATATTAAAGAAAAAAGTACAATCAAAATTACTTTTAAAAAATAAAAAAAATACAACATTCCTAAAATAATTATTTTTTTATTATACTTAGTAGTATTTTTCTAAATATTTTGGTCATCGGAACTGAGAAACCGATTTAGTTATTGGAAACTGTAAAATCAATTTAGTTTATTATAACTAATAATCAGATTTCAATGAAATCAATTTAATTACCAAAAACCAAGTTTTCTCAAAAAAAAAAAAAAACAAAAAACAAAGGATATTGAAAACTAAAATAAAATGTTACTTGAAACTCATTTAGTTGGTAGAAACCATAAATTGAAAACTAATTTAATTATTAGAAACTGAGAAATTAATTTAATTATTAGAAATCATTTCAGTTTCTTGTAACTAAACTATTTAGAAAAATGTCACTGAAGAAAACTAAATATTTTGGGAATAGCGTATATTTGGTATTATCTTGGAAACTTAGGTATAATTGTCCAAATCACTCCCCAAAACCCTACTTGCACACATTGAGCCCAACTGTGAGAATCCTTCCATGGTAAGCAAACGGCTCTGGTAAACGACGCGTATTTTCCATACCCCAAAACCGAAACATCCTTTTCTCTCACATCTGTTTCTGTGTGTAAACACAGTGGAGCAGGTAACTCAGCTCATACACATATATACACACAGACACAATACAAATAGGTCCCTATAATATCATTTTTCTTCTGTTTCTTCCTTATATCTGCTCCTTTTTTTTTTTTTTTTTTTTTTTTTTTAAATCCGAAAATATTCTTTGGCGCACAGAGTTGTCGAAATCTTCGAATTTTGCCAGAAACGTAGTGTTTTGGTTTTGATTTTGGTTTTGGATCTTCCTCAACCATGTCCGTACTCGATTCTTTCTTCAACAAGGGCTTCAAAGCTGCAAAATGGTACCTACTCGCATCTCTTTTTTTTATACTATTAATTTTTTGAGCTATTGTTTTGTTGGTATAGTTATTGTTTTCAGTTTAATTATTAAGTCAATTTTAATTTCTGGGTCAGTGAGATTTATGCTATCGGAAACTTGGATCCAAATTTTGTTAACAAAAAAATGTTCGTTGTCATATGTTTTCTTAGTAACCAAACAGATATTTTTGCTTTTTCAAATATATGTTGCATGTAGAAGCATTGTTACTTTTTTTTTCCCCCAATTATTTCATAGGAGATTTGTTTTATTTGTTGTTTATATGTACAAGTTGTTGCTATTTGATGATGTTTTCATATACTTTCATAGGAATCAAACAATGGTTTTGGTTCTTGAAATATTTGTTGCATAGAGAACCATTGCTCCAATTTGTCCTAAGATTCCATAAGGGGGTGCTCTATTATTGTCGACTAGTTTATGCTATTTGATGATGTCTTATTCTGTGTCATATACTTTCTAAGCAACCAAACAGAGATTTTGTTTCTTGTAATGTATGCTACATACTTGCATATAGAAGCATTGCTATAATGTTTTGGTTTTTTATCCCGAAGATTTAATTTTATTGTGGACAAGTTTTTGCTATCTGATGTAAATTTGTTTTTTCATGTTTACAGCAAAACGCTGCTGAAATTGACGATTCCACGTATAAAGTTGCTGAGGAACAGGAGGGAGATTCAAATAAAGCAGATGCGCCGAGACATTGCCAAGCTTCTTGAGACTGGTCAAGAAGCTACTGCTCGGATTCGGGTATAATCGTTTTTTTTTTCCCACTAAATATTATCTTTTGATGAGATCTTTCTGTCTCTGTAGAATGCATTCAAATGGCTGGTCTTATTTGGATTTTTTTATTATAGGTAGAGCATATTATTAGAGAAGAGAATATGATGGCAGCTCAGGAGATTCTTGAGCTCTTCTGCGAGCTTATTACGGTCAGGCTTCCCATTATCGAATCACAAAGGTTGGTCGCCCCCTTAATGGATCTTGGTATCTTGTATTGTTTTATGTTTGGTGTTCATGCTTCAATACAGCAACTTCTGATTGATGATTGATTTTATCTGTTCCATAAGCAATTTTTTTTTTTTCTTTTTTCTCACTTTCCCTTCAACTAAAGATGCTTAAATATATGTGACGTCTGAGGTAGATTTGGCATGGTGTGCTACTTCTATTCATAATAACAGACTAGTACATCCACAACCACCTAATTATAACAAGGTTGTCTTTGTAGAAGAAGAATCAAGACTCAAGCACATGTACTCTCTCTCTCTCTCTCTCTCGCGCGCGCGCGCGCGCGCACACACATACACACTTAATTTAAGAGAAATATGTTAACAAGGGTGAGGGAGTGAAAGCTTTAAAGTATTTCAGTGGAGCTTCTTTTTTATTCCTGACTCTTAATTTAAGAGAAATGTGTTAGCAAGGGTGACGGGGTGAAAGCTTTAAAATATTTCAGTGGAGCTTCTTTTTTATTTTAGTTAATTTAAGACTCACCTGCTGTTGCTTAAATATACATCTTGAGTTAATTTAAGCCTCTCTCTCTCTCTCTCTCTCACACACGCACACACACACACACACACACACTCTCACACTTAATTTAAGAGAAATGTGTTAACAAGGGTGACGGAGTCAAAGCTTTAAAGTATTTCAGTGGAGCTTCTTTTTTATTTTAGTTAATTTAAGACTCACTCGCTGTTGTTTACACATACATCTTGAGTTAATGTCTTAGGGGTTAGCACGCCATTAAGGTCTTTGGTTCAACATTCCGCATGTACTTCATCTGCTTCTGGTCATGTAGGAACTCATTAGTTTACATTAGAAAAGAGGATGTTGAACAGGGAGATTCTGAAGCTTGTGAGACATTGATTAGGTTATGGAAAATCAGAAACCAACAATCTATTATACTGAAGCTTTAAATAATTTAGATTCAACCAAGAAACTGTTTAAGAAGATTTGTTGATGTCCTGTATCATGGTAGATATGGTGCTTGTTCTGTGGAGTATTTATTCTCTGTAATTGAGAATGAAAACATCTCTCTTGGTGAAACGGGTCCCACACCACCTGGTTTGAGTTCAATTTTTTTTCCTTGGGAAACACGAGAATTTATTTACTTAAAACAAAAATGGTGGAAGTGTATTATGCTTACAGTCCTCATTCTCCAAATTGTAACGGATACTGAAGTCAGAACTAAATACTCCTTTTGTGCCAGTATTTTCTTCAGAAAGTAGCAGATCTTAGTCACTAGCCGCAAGCCTTTTGTAGTGTATGTTACTATGAGGAGACTCCACAACTTCTTTACTTGCTTGATCTAGTTTTTCAAAATCGGTACGCTTAAGTGAAGGCACAGCTAGGATCAATTTTCAGAAGTATTTTTCCATTTGACTTTGACTCAACAAGTCATTGTACTGGAAGTATTGTGCCTGATGAGATTGAGAGTAAATAGTAGTCTCATTTTGGCTATTGTTGGGTTTCACTGTAATACATGTCGTCAAAATTACACTTGTATCGGTGTACTAATCCTCGGTTATCTACAGGGAATGTCCTCTAGACTTGAAAGAAGCCATCGCTAGTGTGTGTTTTGCTGCACCCAGATGTTCAGACTTACCAGAGTTGCTGCAAGTTCATATATTATTTGCTTCCAAATATGGGAAGGAATTTGTATCAGCTGCAACTGAGCTCGTGCCAGATTGTGGTGTTAATCGCCAGGTTTGATGCATCTTCAATTTTTACTTAATTCTGAGGATAATTGCTCCTTTTCTCTGTGCTATGTTCTCTTTGTGATGCTTTTGACTGTACCTGCAGTTAATAGAACTGCTTTCTGTTCGTGCTCCTTCACCGGATAAAAAACTGAAGCTTCTGAAAGAAATTGCTGAAGAGCACGAAGTAGATTGGGATCCTGCTGCATCTGGAACTGAGTTTTTCAAGTCACACGAAGATTTATTGGTAAATATAATATTTCCCTTTATGCACTTGATTTTTCCGTTTTTCTTTTCCTTCTTGTTTGCATTTCCAGCTTTGTCTCTCTTTGTCAGAATGGCCCAGAGTTTGTTTGTGGGTCTAAAGTGCCCCTTCCCAAAGAAAAACATGATGAGGTATCAAAGATTGCTTCTAATCAAGGCCATCAAGAAGAGCCTGATTCTGATATCGACTTGGACTCATTAGAGTTTCCTGAAGTGCCTAAGGTATTATTGCGGCCAGGTGAAAACACTGCATCAGCGCCAGCAATTATCCCACCTCCACCACACCCCAAAATTGATCATGACCCATTGAAACATTCTGCATCTTTTGGAAAGTCATCTGATGAGCCGCATTTTGAGCCCGTGAAAGTGATGGATGAAACTTTGACGTCTAACAAAGAAGAAAAACCTCATGCTTCGGTTGGTGGTGTGGAAGAGAAGCAGTTTTTGCCATTCATCTCTCCCCCATCGCTATCATCTGCATCATTTTCTGTGAGACAAAGTAACAATACACCACCCCCTCCTTCAAGGACGAAAAGTGCTGCCAATGTGGATCTGCAGGATGTACTGGCCGCTGCTCAAGCTGCTGCAGAAACTGCTGAACGTGCAGCAGCAGCGGCTCGCTCAGCTGCTAGTCTTGCTCAAGTTAGAATTAATGAGCTAACCAAGAAAAACAATGACCAAGTCCCTGAACATAGCAGTGAGAACCCGTTTCATACGGGCAGTCCAAACCATTCAGATACAACAGAGAAGCCTCATTTTGATTGCCATAACTCTATTGATGATACTGATGGCATTGCGAGTTTGCCAGAAATCCATCAAGTTCATGAAAGTGCGCATCGATCAGATTCATCAAATTTTCCTCCAGTTGACTCTCTTAAAGCGGATTTTGATGCTGCTCTTCCTGTTCCAAGATCAGACCCTGCTCGTCACCAACCTCAGAGATTGCCTTCAATGGATGACGACTCCTACTTCTCTTATCCAAACTTGTTTAGGTCACATAGTTCAAATCTTGGATCCCATGCCCAGTCTTCTACCGATAATTCTCGTTCCTCGGATGAGCGCTGAGTTCTTCATTTTGTTTTTCTCGGTTCTTTGTGGTGAATGGATGTTATATGATCATAGAACTTATGTTACGATGTTACTTTTATTTTTGTGTAAATTTGTGCGGTTTCTACTGAGTGTAATTAGTGGACATCTTTGGTTTCTGTTGCCATTTGTTCTTCGCTGGAGATTCATATTGCATCAAGTTGGTGAGCCTTGAGGAAAAAACTCGATATGCCTTGAGGAAAATACCCGATGTACAAATAAATTGTGTGTATGATATTTCTACAAGTAAAGCACTTTTCCGCCTTCTCTCGGCTTTGCTATGATTTCTTTAATTTTACTGTATTTTTTGTTATACTATTTATTTCGTTGGTAGATTGACAAACATCAGGGTACAAGTCAGGCCCAAGAAAATAACTAAACAGGGGAAAAAAGAAAAAGAAAGGAATTTATTAGAGTCATGAAAAAATGAAATTGTAGATGATCAGACTTATGTTATGCTTACGTTTGCATAACATTTAAACTCATGATTTTGTATGTATGAATGTATCCTAAAGTAGTCATAGCTTGTGAGTTGCCTTGTAATTTTTTGGGTTTGTAGAGTACTTTGTGGTTATGTGATCTCCTGAGAAGGTCTATGCTAGTCGATGTTTAAGATAAAAATGAGTTGTCCTTTTTTAAAAAATATATGTATGCAGATATCTCAATGGGGATGTAATAATTCGTATTAATGTTCCAAATTTAGGGAATAATACGAAAACTACTAATAATGAACCACCTAAAATTTGTTACTTTATGCAATTTTTTTTTGTGGTTTTATTTAATGTATGTAAGTTAAACGTTATTTTGTCCGAGTATTCGTAAGTGTCCTGATGTACATGTCTACACTTGAATTTCTATCCCAAGCATTAGGTCTCTCTAAACTGGAATAAAATAATTCGAATTCACTGCCAAAATTTTAAGACCATTGAACAGATTCACCAAAAAAGTTCAAGCTGATGTTTAGTATGCTGCCCTTATTGCATTGTGTTTTACTATATAATACATTATTTATCAAATATTATTTCAATAGGACAAAAAGATATGTGGTTACAACAAGGTTGGGTGTGTGGAATTTCACTACAAGCACAAATAAAATTTCGTAAGGACCTAAGATAAGTAAATCTTATCCTATGTGTTTATATGAAAAATTATGTGCTATTTGTGATGTAATTGTGATTATACTAATATGTTGTTATATGTTCTGTAATAATAGTTGCATTAAGTATGTAAATATGTTATAAATATGTGCATACATAATTGAACGGAAAAAAAATTATGATTTTCAATAAAATTAATTTTTTAAAAAATCATAATTTTTTAAAAAATACTATGTATCCAAAACTATGTTTTAAGAAAAACGTTTTCTTTAAGTGTATGTTAAATTCTTTAAAGGAGTGTGGGCAATTGACTGATTTACCCACAGTCGTTATGTTAATAACGAAAGTTTAAATTACGATGCTAGTCATTATAGTATGATAGATATATAGGATCCGAATAGCTATAGGGTTATATATACTTGTCATGACACTATTTTTATGGTCCATCACTTCTGATAGATTTGGCATTACACTATGTTGAACTTAAATATGAAAAGTTTATGAAATGAAAATATTTATGAACAATATGTTTAAAAAAAAAAAATACATAGCTATAATTCTAAAAGTGTACTATTCATGTGACATGACATTCATTCCATGCATAAGATTTACTTATTGGGTGCAAACTCATTCTATTCATTTAAATTTTCCAGATGAACAATAATTCCTACTAGAGGTTGGTTTTAAGTAAGAAAATAACTACTACCGAGTGTAGTAGCTTAGATGATTATGGGGAATGCGGCCAGACAAAAGTCACAAATTCAAATCTAGGGAGGTTAAAGGTTTGTCATGGCTTAACTCTGCTCAGAATCTGTGAGTAGAATGCTTGCATTGTTCACTATATGACATTACAAATATTAGTCACCTAACCAACTGGACACTAGATGAGACTAAGGTGACGTGCTCCATCTCCTTATGGAGCAAGGCTGAAGGACTCTTAGCGAATGTTCCTATTGACAGGGTTCGGAGTTTCTTGACATAAATTCTCCAATCCCCTTTTTTATCACAAAAAAGTAAGAGAATGACTATTAAATATTTTATTGATAGAAGTCTAATCATAAAATTACAAAGGTCTTGTTTGGTTCACTTATTTGAATAAATGTATATAAATAAAAATTATGGAAAGAATTATAATTAGAATATAAGATATTTAAAGTTAAATAAAGTCGAATATATTATAATTAAAATAAGAGACATTAAAATAAATCATTCAAAAACATATTCTAAATTTCATTCTCATTTCAAAAAATAAAAAACTCATTCAACATAAAGGACTATTTAAACAAAAAAAAAAAATTGTTCCAAAGATCGTTTGAACGAAAAAACTGAAATCGTTTTAAATAAATATTCTTTCCAACAGACTTTTTATCTAAATAGAAATGTAATGAGTCAAATAAATGTGACTAAGATTCCGAGAACTCTATTTACTCATTTCTTTTCCTTTTTTTTTTAAAAAAAAAACTCATCCAATCAGAGCCATCCACATGTCAAATCGTTTATCCCCGAAAACCCCTCTTGGGATAAAACAAGTGGCCGTGATTCTCCAAACACTGGATAGGCATTCATTGCCTCTGATCTCTCCAATCCATTCATCAAACCAAAATACACAAAACAGTTAAACTCGAACACACGCAGAGTAAGAGAGAGAGAGAGAGAGAGAGAGAGAGAGAGAGCAAATCAAAAGAATCCTATCAATTCATTCATCAATGGCGGCTCTCCAGCAAACCCCAATCTCATTCCGCTCCAAATTCACTCCCCCAGTCGCCGCCGTAGCCCCATCCGCCAAAACCCTCTGCTTCTCCTCCCTCACCCTCAGACGAGTCGTCCCCGCGCTCCGCGGCGGGGCCCGGATGTCGGCGACGGCGGCGGCGAGCTACGCGGTGGCGCTGGCGGACGTGGCGAAGTCGAAACAGAGCCTGGACGCGACGAGCGCGGACGTGGAGAAGATCGAGAAGGTGTTCTCGGACCCGCAGGTGTACGACTTCTTCGCGAACCCGACGATCGAGGTGGAGAAGAAGAGGAAGGTGGTGGAGGAGCTGGCGGCCTCGCTGGGGCTGCAGCCGCACACGGCCAACTTCGTCAATATCCTCATCGACGCCAGGCGGATCGATATCATAAACGACGTCGTGACGGAGTTCGAGAAGGTGTACAACGGGTTGACCGACACGGAGCTGGCGGTGGTGAGCTCGGTGGTGAAGCTGGAGTCGCAGCACCTGGCTCAGATCGCCAAGACGGTCCAGAAGCTGACTGGAGCCAAGAATGTGAGGATCAAGACCGCCACCGACCCCAGCTTGGTGGCTGGGTTCACGGTTAGGTATGGCAACTCTGGCTCCAAGCTCATTGATATGAGTGTCAAGAAACAGCTTGAGGAGATTGCTGCTCAGCTTGATTTGGGTGATATTAAGATTAATGTATGATTTTCGCTTTTTGATTTTTTGTTTTTGTTTTGGGCAATCGAGTGAGTGTTGTTATATTAGTATTATTTTTTTTCTTGGGGATTTAATTGCATGAAGAAACACTTGCAATGATTATTATGTTGATGGTGTATAATGTATATTGATTACTCGTTTCAATTTTCTTTGGGAGAAATTTGAGGGAGTCTAATTCAAGTGCCAAGAGAGTTTGAAAGTCAAAAGAACCTTTGAGCCAAAAATATGAATTTCCATTTTTTTTTTTTTAAGTATTTCCTTCAATCCGGCCATTTGGCCAAGAAGCTCTCTCTCTCTCTCTTCCGTTCTATATGCTTTTTTTAAAATTTATTTATATATTTCTTTGAACTAAAATAGGTATTGTGGGCATCAAGTTAAAAAGAAAGTTCTTTGTCAATTTCCCTTTTTAATGGAAAAGCGGATTTATTGATTAATTTGAAGTTTGGAACTTTTTTTTGGTAATAATAAGGAGAGGATGGGAGTGACAACGTCGCAATCTTTCATGCTGTGACCATACGAGTATCCAATCCGGCATTAGGAATATTCACGTTTAATATGCACGAACCTCGTTCGAACTCCTGACCTACAAGTAGTAGGAACTCCACTGCTACGCCACCTCCTCGGTGGTTTTGAAGTTTGGAACTTAGGTAGAGGAACAAAATCCCTCATAAAGGAAGAATCTAATGATCTAATCAGGAAATTTTAGTAGCATGGCTACTTTAGAAGTCCTCCCTTTTTAGAAGAGCGATGTTATAGGTATTAAAAAGAGCCGAGGCCTAACAATACAATCACGTATTAAATAATTTTAATTGATAAATTAATTTTCATGTACGTCTATCTTAATTATAATTATAATTAGTTAATAACAAATTGATACATCATACAGTATTAGACAACATACGGTGTCCAACATTATCTTTATTAGAATAATACAGTATTAGACAACAAACGGTGTCCAACATTACCTTTATTAGAATAATGAAAAGAATAAACTCTATGACCACTTAGTCTTTGGTCTTTGGTAGCATTATAACGAGTAAAGTATAAGTTAGTATGTTTATTTTATTACCTCACCGTACCAAAAGAAAGTCGTAGTTATATAATTTACTTATTTACTCTCTCTTAAGAAAAACATATACCGTATATGTAAGTAGGGGTGTTCATAATCAATTATTTGGTTGTCGATTTGAATGTCAAAACTATTAACCAAGTTATATATGTAAAATCTTATTTAGTCCGTATAAATGTTTTTGAAAAAAACCAAGCTATATTTAGGTAGTTTGGTCGATCTAGATTTTTTAGGCTCGATATTTTTTTTCTTCTACTTTTTTAATATGCTAAAAAATTTTGACATATATAATCTAAAATTGTAATTCTGAAAAAATCTAAATTTCAATCATAGCAAATGGTGAATCTTCACTATCAAAATTGAAATAAATATCACAACTATCAACCTTAACTAACAAACAGCTTGTCATCTAAAATAGAGGAAAACATACAAATATATAAATAAGTATGTAAGTTTAAGTTAGTAAAAATGTAGATAAAAGAAAAAGTAAATGATTCCTGTGGGTTTTAATTGGTTGATTTGGTTGGTTTCACACCGTAAAATCATTAATTAAATCGATCAACAAATTGAGTTTTTCAAACCGACCAAATCAACCAACTTTCTAGATAACGAAATATTTTGGTTTGGTTTGGAATGATTAGTGTCTGTGATTTGTCGATTTTATTTCAAAAAAAAAAAAACCCATTTATTCATTAAGAAACTGAAGACAATATAATTTTACTTTTCAATTATAGCATCTCTTCGTACATACCATGCAAAAAAAAAAAAAAAAATCCGACACAATTATTGAAAATTAATTATCTAAGTAAACATAATCTAAAATAAGCATATATTTCTTTTTGCTATATATTTGACATATTTTTGTTTACTTAGTATACATATAACCATGCATTTTTAACTTTTAGTAATATATTAATCGGGAAGAGTAGACGCAGGTATCACTATATT
Organism: Parasponia andersonii; assembly: GCA_002914805.1. Classification (NCBI taxonomy): domain Eukaryota; kingdom Viridiplantae; phylum Streptophyta; class Magnoliopsida; order Rosales; family Cannabaceae; genus Trema; species Trema andersonii. The sequence continues at coordinate 292,071 of JXTB01000322.1, read as the reverse complement.
CTTACTCTACCTATACCCGCGTCATGTATTAAAGCTTGTACCCATCCTCTACCCTAAATTTAAATCCTAATAGATCGATTATAAACCTACCCATTAGGATAGGGTATGCATGGCTAAACGAGTGAACAGACAAAGCCATCCCTACTTTAGTGTGTTGGCAAAGTGGGATGTCCATCATGCATTTGAATCCTTACCAGGCTGTTACTACACCATTTTCTTTTTCTTTTTTTTTTTCTTTTTTTTTACGTCTAACATTTTGTTTCTTCACGATTTTTTTTTTAAGGTATTAAGATCCTTGGCAACAGCTCAAGTACCAGTCTTCTAGAGGAAAAACCAATGAGGAATTATCCATATTATAAGCATTTGTTTCCATCTGAACAAGCATCACATTCATTGGAATGGCCTCTTTCTTATTCTTTCACGTGTTTGACTTACACATTTAAGAAACGAATTGTGGTATCCCTCACATACTTAAATTATGAAAACGAAGCTCAAGTTTTATTTTATTCTCATTCCTCTTCAGACCATGGCCTCTATGATAATTTTCATCGTGGATTGGCAAAGATGCCTGGTGCATTTTTGACATCATAGCTGCATATATAGCAGTGTCCTTCACGGTTAAATTCTTCAAGGAAACCGGAGTGATCCAGTTGTGAATTGAGCTAGGCTCCTTCAGGGGGTTCATCATGCATGAGCTTGTTTTCATCAATATAAATAATTTTAAAGTAGCATTTGATAAAAAATATAGCTTCAATAGACGTGTGGTTTCTTTTTATTGTTTTTTAAAATGAAATAAAAGGTGAAGAATTTCTCAATATTTTTGTTTGAGAAGATTCCAACCTTTTCACTTAAAAAAAAAAGAAGAAAAAAAGAAAATAAAAGTGTGTAAAAGCAAACCCAATTCACTTGACTTGTGTCAGAGTTGTTAATCATGTTTAGCAATATCAAAAGTATTAATGAAGAATTTAAATTATGACAATGATAAAGAATAACACTTGTTTTGACTTCTAGAAGGGAACCAAAAAAAAGAGAAAAGATATATGTGGATTAGTTAATCAAAGTTGATTATCATGTTCAGCAATATCTTATGTATTAAGTTAGTGCATTTCATAGTGGCATACCAAGTTAGTTTTGGAGCCCTCAATGTGTGACACAAAATAAAAGCAATAAGAAGAGAACCAAAGCCTCCGGTCGGGAAAAAAAACAAAAAAAAAAAAAAGGAAGAGAACCAAAGCATAGAAAATTCATTAAAAAAAAAACCTTTTAGGCGTTGAAACTTGAAAGTGCTTCTAGTGGAACGAAATGGTACAAATGTCTAGGGATAAATGGCACTTCCATCTATGGAATCTAAACAACTTGTGCGTATAGGAAATGCACATTTGCAATATATATTTTTTTTAGTAAATAATGCATTGGTCCTGCTCCAATTTTATTGGACGCCTCTTCTAATGAAGGTTTCGCATAAAAATTAGACACCGCCATGTGGTGGTCAAATTTTGAAACACATTTTTACTTTTTGACTCGTACATATTTCATTTCGTTATGAACTGTTTCTTTTAAATCAATAATTAATTGATTAAATTTATATAATTTTTAAAAAACAAAGCTAAACGGTGAAATTTCACCGAGCTTTTAAATAACTTTTCCAATTTTATCATAAATCGAGGAGTACATGTAATTTTTTCTTAAAATTATGTCCATCCCATTTGTATCTTTAACTCAATCCTAGAAATGGCCAAGTCATCTACATTGAATGTTAAATATTCTAGTTATCTTTAATTTTGAAAGCATTATAAATCAAACATTTTTTTTAACTTTTATATTATAAAATTTATACGTAAATTAGTCTAATTAAAATTCGAACATCTCTCGTCTCACATCACACACGCTAGACTAAGCTCAGTTGGCTTTGTAAATCATAAACATATTTGAGACGTAATTAGCACATGTTTGGGACCATAAACTCTCTACTGTCTATGGTTCTACACGCTGAGGCTTTAGTGACTGTTTTTCCTTGTTTCTCATTCTCTATACATTCCGACCGTAACTGGAAGCAATCAATCACTTCTCAACCGATTTTGTTCAACTTAGGGCATTGGTAAGATTTTTTGTTGTCCTTTTTTCTTTTTCCCTACTTTTGGTTGGCTCTTTTAGGACTTTGGCCAGATTAGGTCAGGTAAGTTTCAATCGGTTTTTTCTTGAGATATTCTATTTCCTTTTCTAATTTCTGTCAAGCACGTTGTTTTGGTTAACCAACCGGAATAACCAAAACAGAAACCAACCGATGTTCAAGTCCATTTACAGTCAGTCAACCAAACCGGGCGTATTAATATCTCGCAAAGACTTCAATTTTTAAACTGTCCATTAGATTCAGCTTGTCGAGTTTTTTCTTAAACCCTTGGAAATAAAATAGCTTCGTGACATTATGTGCCTAAGTTTTGAAGACCAAAAATTCCAAGTCCGTAGACAAAATACTCGTGTACTTCAGAAAATCCCAAGCTTGAATAGCGTACAAGATTGGCTTAGCTGGGTTTCTTTAAGTTTTATGTACAAAAAAAACATATGAGAAATCGATAAGCGCAATGGACTAAAGATGCAGTGCACAAAAGATCAGACTGCCACAGCTTCATCTATATATATAAAAACAACTGGCTTTTTTTCACACTGCAGCAGACAATACAAATTTGCACCTTACCAATGCGACTCATATGCACAAATGTAACGAATACAATGCAGAATGGACTTAGAGGAGACATTAATCAGATTATGGTCATTTAAAAAAAAAAAAAAAAAGAAAACAAAAGAAAAGAAAAAGAAAACTTTTATGATTAAAAAATAGGTTGTAAGTAATTCCCTTTTCTTCAACTTCTACCGTGCCAGGGTCACCTTGGACCAGATAACTCAACTGCATGCAAGTTCTCCGTTGAATCAACAATCCAATCAGAATTCGGATGAGGAGCTAGTTCCACTTCCTGGCGGAGTACTTCCACCTTTTGCCATTCATCCCATCTCTCAGCCAAGCCATCACCTTCAAGCATTCTCACCACCTCCGACATCTTTGGTCGGTCCATAGGAGAACCTTGTGTGCAGAGCAGCGCAACCTGAATAAGCTGCTCCACCTCGGCTTCTACGTAGTTTTTCTGAAGATCAGGATCCACCAGCATTTCTAACTTCTTCTCTTTCAGTAGTCCTTTCACCTGAGAAAGTTGCATGATTGTAAACAATATGAAGGAGAGAGAAAACAAGCATATCCACACAGATGAGACCCAAAAAGGAAATTAAGCCACACAGGACAATGTACATTTACAACTCTATTTCCCTCTCAGGGCAAATTTGCAACCGTTTTTCATGCTCAAGCAATTCTACACTTCTTAACTTTTGTACTTCTGACAGGTCTGAACTCTCACTAACATAACTAGAGACAGAACTCAATGGTGTCTTAAAGATTAGTTAGAGGAACCTAGTAGATTGACTATCCACCAAGAAGAAATATAATATGCGAGATAGCTAAAACTATGATCCAGCAGATTGTGACACAAGGGCAGTAATAGCTCGACAAAAAATTAAGGGATAGGTAAATAAAATCAGTAAAGTTCTTAGTAAAAAAGGAAAATTACCCAGTCAAGCAACATGACATCATCATCATTTGCAAGCCGAGCAAGATCAAATGCCCTCTGTCCAGTGATTAGCTCCAAAAGCATGATTCCATAGCCAAAAACATCAGTTTTCTCAGAAGACTTCCCAGTAGAGAGGTACTCTGGAGCAATATGCCCAATTGTGCCTCGGACAGCAGTTGTAACATGAGTGTCCTTGTAGTCCATTAGTTTAGCCAACCCAAAGTCTCCAACAACCGCCTCAAACTCCTCATCCAATAAAATATTTGCAGCTTTCACATCACGGTGAATAATTTTTGGGTCACAGTGATCGTGCAAATAAGAAAGACCCCTGGCAGATCCCAATGCTATTCGCTTCCGAGTAGGCCAATCAAGAGGCAATTGGTGTGGTGGCCGTTCTACAAGAATCCATGAACAAAATCAGCACACACTATAGATCTAGAAAAGTAGTTCCTTCTGGATAGTTGTGTGCTTGGCAATTTTTACCAAAAAATTCACATATAAATAGTGAAAAAAAGCAAGCAGGATTTATATGCTGCATTGAGACCCGAAAAATTGTAAAAATTAGGAAATGAAACCTGCTTCTCAAGAGGCAGTAAGCATCTCCATATAAATAAAGCAGCTGTACCTCTCAAGCATGAGGCAACACTCCCATTAGCCATGAATGGATAAACAAGTAATCGTTCAGTAGGTGTCATACAGAACCCACGTAACCGAAGAAGATTACGATGCACAGCCATACTGATCATCTCTACTTCTGTTTGAAACTGCAGCTCTCCACCAGGTGTACGCTCTTCTTTCAGTCTTTTTACAGCAACCAACGAACCATCTGCAAGGCGACCTTTGTAGACCTTACCAAATCCGCCACGTCCCAGAATGTTTTTGTTGCTAAAACTGTCAGTAGCAACTTGTAATTCTCGCAGTGAAAACCTTTTAAGCTGCCCGAGATGGACTTCAGGATCCTCCTCAGCTGTAAAATGTCGAAATAAGTGGAAATTGATCCACTAAACTCGAATTTACCGAATTTACGGTGATATCACTTACCAGGTACATCAAAGAAAAATTCTTGTGGCTTCCTCCGACGCCACCATGCAAATGCAATAGCAGGAGCAGCGAACAGTAAAGCAGCACCAGCAGCGACTCCACCAGCAATAGCCCCAGTTGCACTATTCCCTCCTGAAGTGGTATAAAAGATAGTAAAATACAATCATCGAAATTTAGTGAGCTCAAAGAAATTGCTACAGCACACCAACTTCAAAATTGAAAAAATGGCAGAAGCCATTTCATCTATGAAATTTTACTGCACGAAATGGCACTATATACACAAAGCACTGGACATCAATATATTTATCCTTCAAGATGAAGAAACGAAACAAAGCCCAAAAACTTTTGAACAAGTACAGATAAGATAATCCCAAGGCAGTTTGAACTTCTTTCCTTTTCTTGGAAATCATTTGAACTTCTGGTCATTGAGCTAACAAGTCTCGTTAACAAAAAGTATTTAGCCCTTGTTTTCCATATAATGGGTACAAACACAAAAATCAAGACAAATAATGCTTCACACCAGCAACAGCATTTGTAAACCTAACAACCTAACAGTAAAATGAGACATACTATCATGTCATGAACAAATGCATGTTATGCAAACAAAGTTTAATCATCTTTAAAAGTGTAGATTCAATAGGCAGCAACAGAAAAATCACCTGGGGTAGAAATTGGTGGTGGTGGGATAAAAGGAGGAGGAGGGGAAAATGGTGGTGATCCTGGGCAGGGGCGCCCAGTAACTGGGCCACATAGATTTAAGTTGTTAGCAAAACTGCAAAAAATTATAAAACATCATATTAAGCAAAGTTCTAACTGTCAGGGATGGTGAAAGAGAGAAAAATCAAACAATAGCTATGAACCTGATGGGAGTGAATAAAGAAAACGAGCCATTGTCAGGAACCTCCCCAGATAGTCGGTTATTTGACAGATCCCTATAGTTTGTAATGTAACATCAAGACATTAATCTTGCAATTAGGACAATATAAAACATGTGAAACAAAAAGGGAAGGGAGACAGACAGAGAGAGAGAGAGAGTATAAATTCATATTAACTGCTACTAGCCACTTACAACACTTGCAGTGAGGTGATGTTGGTCAACGACAAAGGGATTGGACCCGTCAGAGTGTTGTTATTAAGCCGACTATCCTCGCACAAACATTTCAAGAAAATACAATGTTAAGACCTAAAACCAGTAAAGGATCATTCAGTGTTAAGACCTGAAACCAATGAAGAGAGATCACTCCATTAAAGTAAAACACGGATACCAAAACAAAGGTTGGAAACAATGAAATTGAAAAAGGGGGCCCATGCACACAACACAAATGGGGCAGTCTGGTTTAATGTTTAATATGTTTGAGACATGCATAAATCAATAGATTTGGTTCAATTTTATGATTTTATCTTGCATGCTTTTATTATTATTTTTTTAAATGATAACCAATACACACTCTTAAATTACGATACATCCGGTTTCAAGATTTCCTAAATCATACTTCACATGAATTTCCAAGTAATAACACTACTCTCTTTTTGTCTTTCCCTTTTTTTTTTTTTTCTTTCTTTTTCCTTTTCCATTAACAAATAATATTTTCCTTTTCTTACATAACACTGAATAACATACATAATAAAAGAAGGTTCCTTAAAATATTTTTATCCCTTCAAACTTTTTGCTTGCCCGCGGGACCTAAGAAAACTCCCAATATACTCAAGCCCTTAGGCGCTCTTTTTAACACTATTCTTCATTTTGGTAGTACCACCCCCGCCCCCCCCCAAAAAAGAAAGGTAATAGTTGAATATACAAAATGGGCTATAAGATTATTCAAGCCCTTAAGCCGCAGAGTGATAGGTAAAAATAATAATAATAATAATTCTCAAAATAAAAATCCCAAGTATGACGTCATAGAACACAAAATACCAAAAAAAAAAAAAAAAAGAAAAAGAAAGAAAGTTACAGAATTAGAATAAGATTACTCACAGAAATCTCAATTTTGACAACTTGCCCAATGTATCAGGGATTGGACCAGTAAAACTATTCAAATAGAGATCCAAGCTCACCAAGCTGGTCAAATTCCCCAAATCACTGGGAATTGTTCCACTAATGTTATTGCTGTAAAGTTCCCTGTCATACAAATTGAGAAGGAACAAACCATAAAATTAAAACGTCAAAGCATACTGAACAGAAACCAAAAGATGCCAGAAAACCAAAACTACTATCATCAATATGACTTTATTATTAATTCATTTACAAACTGAATAAAATTGAAAATGAAACATCTAATATTCTAGACATCAAAAGGCATGTCAGAAACAAACAAAAGGCATCTTATATTAACCAAAATAAAAGATAAAAGAATCGATTGACGTAGAACAACATAAGATTCAAAGTATAGGGATATTCTAGACATCCACTGAAATAAATTAATCATGGTCAACCTCAGTATATTTTTTTCCGCAAAATTATTCAGAAGCATAAGACATCCGCTTAGCATAAATCAACAAAATAACCGTTATAACCGAACATCTCAAAAGACCAAACAAGGGACAAAATGCCAATTCATCCAACAATCCAAGTATAGTGGACATTCATTTTTTTTGGGAAAAAAAAAACTGAATACATATTAGTAAATTCATATACATACGTATACATATACATATCATGAGTATATATGCAATACATTTACATGATGCATTTATGATCCCGTTAGCTATATTCATCGGCAAGAGAGGCACTAAAACACCAAAAGATGCAACTTCTCGAAAAAGACGTGTCATTAGATGTCACTGACTACCATGGCTGCACTTGTTGAAACAACTAATGAAGTGAAAATACATCACATAAACAGACTGCTAAAGTAATCATGAATTTTTTTTTTTAGTGGGACATAACTAATGACCTCCACTTATTACAAAGAAAAGAAAATAACTTACGCACCCTGGGAGTTGAACTCCCGACCTATTACCTAATTCCCACCCCACCCAAGTGGGCCTGCTAAAGTAATCATGAGTTAATTATTGCAACTTTCAAGCTTCAGCCAACAATCAAGATAGTGATACGTCACACACAAATTTAATTTGTTATTCAAAGGACATAAGCTGCAATAAGATACTATCATAGAAAGAATAGAAAAATCTCCATTGCTTTGTGGGAATTTAAACATTTTTTTATAAGAAACAAAACTCGTATTAAAAAGGGAAAAATTTTGGTGAATAAGAAATCCACCGAGGAAAACAAAAAGGAAAAAACTACATCAAATGTGGGAATTTAAACGTAACATAAACATTCCATTGAGTGGTTCTATAAACCTCCTCTACTTTACAAATGGTATTCAAGATCTTAACCAGTTCTTGGAAAATTTACATTCTCAACTGTCATAATCTTTATCTAGAGAACAAGCAAAATGAACAAAATGAAGATTAGGTTCTTGTTATCCTCTCTTTTTGCTTCATTAATCGAAAAATATTCTTGATGGTTTATGTTTAGCAGGTCAATGTATATGCATCATTTTTCTCTTTGATTGTATTCACTCTCTCAAAGTTCTTTTCTTCCAGACTAATATTTCAAAAAGGCTAAATGAATGATTTAAACTCAATACTATCTCAAAGACAAGACTTTCCAATCAAAAGAGTTCAAGCTACCATTTAAAATGTAATAAGACTTATTTTAGTGTGTGCAAGATGCAAACCAAAGATTTATCACCACCAAGTCCAATCAATGATTATCAATTATCAGGTGGTAACAGCACAGGAAGATAAACTACGAAAAGACTAAGACAAATACGGAAAGGAATGAAATCCAGCAGCAAATGAGCTTTTGAAACAGACAGCGAAAAGAATTTCCGAGTTCAAGGTCGTCTTACAAATATTGTAAATTCTTGAGCAGACCAAGCTGTGGAACAAGTTGACCAGACAAAGCAGCATTTCCTAGATCACTACACAGAATGCATTTTAGCAAAAGATGTAATACAAGAACTTGTAAAACCAATCCATTAGCAGGTATTTTGAAGTTATAAGGCAGGAACTTACACTCGTATGACACTATTATCATTGTTGCACGTGACATGGAACCATGTACATGGGTTTACAAGAGTAGGATCCCAACTCTGCAAAACGTTATTGGGATCCTGTAAGTTGGACCTCAGGCTATGCAAGGCATCACCTAATTCATAGTGGGAAAAAAAAGTTAGGTTCTTTCTGCAAAGAATGCACATCTGAAAATAATTACATATCAGTCCGAAGACTGTATAACCGCAGGAATGCTCGTCCATTAAAAAAGATTACACAGATGACACCAGAATGCACAGTATGTAGGAGGCTTAGACGTAAGCAACACATTTTCCTTATTTAAGAAGGTTGATATACAATCTAAGTAAAATTCTTTCTACAATTAACACAGTAAACACAAGGGTGGTCACAATACAGAGTCAATCGGTATAAGAACAAATTTTAGTCCTCGAGTCTATGCAGTGAAGGTCCTTTAAGCATAAAAATGAAGACTTTAAATCAAGTCCAAAAAGAATGAACTGAAATGCCTACACAGCTAATAACTCGAAGTCTAATAGAATTCTTACTGTATACTGAAGTACGAACAAACCAAAAAGTTACATTTGGAGAATCAAAAAATGGCATTTATGAAAAATAAAAACGAAAAAGCAACACTTCGTTTAGAGACATTTTCAGTATCCATTTAAACTTTAGAAACCAAAACACAACTCCAAGCCATAAATGTGTACAACAAAACGATCAGCATTCCTACCATCCAATCCAATTTATCATTATTCCACCAACTTCATTTACAGAAAAGCATCATAAACTAGTAACATTTCCAAAATATTCAAAAGAATTTCCATACCCATATAACATGAGTAACTATACTCAATTAGGCAGAACTTTTTTTTTTTCCTTTTTTCCAACCCCAAAATAATTTTTAAGTAAAAAAAAAAAAAAAAAAAAAAAGTCCCCCTTTCGGAAAACTAATAAATAAAAGATCAAAGCCATAAAACAAACAAAAGCCAAGCAAAACATGCATATGTAGATAAATATATTTATATATACATACCTTCCATGTTAGCAGATACTATAATCATCCATAAAGGATGAACCACCAAAATCAACCATAGGCAAAATGAAGACCAAAGCTTCCTCTCCATGTTCCCTTTATTTTTGTTTTTTATTTTTTTTTCTAAGTGACCAAAAATCTTAGATCCAAATGGTATGTCACACCCAAACACACCATCACATCAAAATTCCTAACTCCAACTCCCCCTAACCAATCCAAATTACCAAAACCCTACTTCCCAAATCTCATCCCAGAAAAATCCCAACTCTTCTTTTTTTACCAACCCAATTAAACAAATTTGTACACTGAACCAGAATCAAAAGCTCGATCTCATCAAATCCATTAAAATGAAGCCATTTTCAAACATTTTTTCATTCTTTCTCTGCTATCCTTTTCGCCAAACTTTCCCTTTTGCCCTCTTTCTCTCTCTACACACCCTGTCTCTCTCTCTCCTCTTCTCTGAGAGACTGAGTGTGTTTGTGGGATTGCTATCTATCTTCTCTTTTTTTTTTTTTTTTTTTGCTTTATTATTATTATTTTTTCTCTCTTTTTCGAGTGAGGCGTGCACAGAGAGAGAGAGTAAGTGTAAGAGAGAGAGAAAGAGAACGCTGCCCGAACGGTGCTGACCGCTGACCGCACGCAGTCAAAACGCCTTCGCGCTCTATCGTGGAAAGCGACGTGACCGCGGGCGAACCCGTTTTCGGTCAAATCCTGGGCTTGAGTACGTGGGGGCCCACTTCAGCCACCTCAGATTCGGTCCAAATTCTGCTCCTACTTTATTACAGTTTTTATTATTAAACTCTCTTTTTCATACAAACTAAAGTAAATAATAAAACACACCCCAAAAAAAAAAAAAAAAGTTTGAGATGAGTGACAGTAAAGAGCATTTAATTTATTTAAAATCTTTTTAAATGTCTCAACTTTTATCTTTCTTTTGGCAAATGGTTATAAGGAAACTCATCGTTTAGCATCATATTCTTAAATGGGAAATACTAGGTAGACTAAGTGATATTAGTTTCTTAAGTTTGAAGTACCAAGTACATAAATGTTTTGTGTTAGTTACTTGTATATGCAAGAACGAGAATTTAATGAAGGCAAATCTTACTGAATTAGTTGCTAATAATATAACTGATTTTCAACGTTAAGGATTCGATATGTGCTTAATCATCCCCCTTCTCATTAATCAATGCTTTATTATATCATAATGTGACGTAGTGCTTAACATTAATAGTATTCGTCAATAAGTTTTGCAACTAGTGATATTATAACTTTGCAAGTGTATATACAAAGAGTAATAATAGAGACATAAAAAATTAGTATTTGTACTAATGATATGACATTCATTGCAATTACTATCTTATCTTAAATTAGAACTTACCATTTGAAGTTCAGTGGTTGTAACGAATGAATGTATATGGTTTAAATTTTTTGTGTCCTATTACTCAAATAAGATAAAATTACAGATTTTATTTTCTTAAAATTATAGAACCTGTTGACAAACGTTTTGTTTACTCAAGATGATTAAACAGAACTTAGTGTGTCAAATAAAGTGTCCAGACCATTATCCCTTATTTATAATTAATTGTGCTCGGAGTTTCTTAAAATAATAAAGGAAGCAATAAAATTGTATTTATCATGGAGATTGGATAATTGTCCAATTAATTAATGATAATAGGTTGCTATTTCAACAGTGAATCTATTTTTGTATCTTAAGTTACTTAATTTTTCTGGTTTGTTTGGATATATTTGTTTTATATTTTTTTGCAATGAAAGGTGGCGATGTTTTCAAGTAAATTATTGAGACGATCTTACATTCTTTTGATTTTGAAAAACTCAAAATTCAAAACAAAAGTGTTTCTAAAGAAATTTCTTCTTCTTCGTACGTTTGAATGTTGGATCTAATATGAGTATCTGATCACGTTTAGAGAAAAAAGAAATTCTAATACTAGCTTATTTATTATGAAGTCTCTGATTGCACAATAACTGATTGAGTAGTTTTCAATATTAGGTTATGATAAACATAATAATTGGAGAAGGATTAGAAAACTAAAGCTGGGTGAATTTGTTTTTTAAGTGATTCAGATAACTTAATTGTAGAGTATCTTCCCTTCTTTTTATTTTCTTAAAAGAAATAATACGAAGAATGAAACCGTATATCTCAATAAGTCTTTACTAACTTCACTACCATTCTGATCCATTGAAAAAAAAAAAAAAAACACCAAGATAAAATACGAACTACAACATTTTGTATGATTTATCCGTTTAAAGATTTTGAACTAGTATATATAACTGGGTATACTTGGTTCGATTACGACATTTGCTTTTAAGTTTTATTCTTCTTTTGGAGTTTGACTGCTTTTTGTATACTTTGTTCTTTGTTTAAAATCTGTACGTTATGCCGTGGTATATAGGAATTATTATGCTGTGTTTTGTTAAGAATTACTAAATGATAATTGCCAAAAAAAAAAAAAGATGAAAAACAAGAACACACAAATTTAAGTAGAAAATCCTAATCGGGAAAAAATCACTGACAGAGGAGAAAATTTCACTATGTCGAAAAATAAAGTACAGAAGGTTTTACACGACCAAGCCGAAAATATATATAATTTCAAAAACCCTAAAATATATATGTATACGGACGAAAACTGTACGGACAAAATGGTCCAATAAAACAGATCCATACCGCGGGGGCGGAGCCTCCGCACCCCCAACGAGATCAATGATAAACTCCGGGATCAAGCCTATCGCCCCAATCCCTCCACTTCTACCACAGATCTCAAAATTTCTCTCAATTACAAAAATGCCACATATATCGCACCGCAAAGTTTTCAGACCAAGGCAAATAGAATTCAAATCACGAACTCTAATAATCTCTACCTTGACATGAATTCCAATTAAGGAATAACTCTAATCTTCGACAAAAAATATATTCTCCACCTCTTCTACAAAGAAGACAAAACTCAGTAAGTAACACCAACCAAGTCTAAGCAATGCTTAAACTTGTCTCCAGGAAGAGTCTTAGTCATCATATCAGTAGAATTATCATGAGTACTAACTTTGCTCACAATTATATTATCTCAAGCATTAATATCACAAACAAAATGATACCGCACATCAATGTGTTTGGTCCTCTCATGAAATATCTAATCTTTTGTGAGAAAAATAGTATTCCGACTGTCACAAAAGATTGTGGTCAATTGTAAGTCTTCACTGAATTCACTAAACAGTCCCTTCAACTAAATATCTTCCTTACACGCTTCAGTAATAGCCATGTATTCAGCCTCAGTAGTAGACAATGCAACTGTAGTCTGTAAGGTAGCTTTCCAACTGATAGCACAA
>JXTB01000322.1:256532-278267 GCA_002914805.1 Parasponia andersonii | reverse complement strand
AACTAACTGCCTCTGCATAGGTAGAAGGTTCTTCACTAGAATCTATACCTTCAGCCACATTCAAAGCATAGGCAACTAGATCGGCCTCAGCATACTTCTATGGAGGTCTAATGTCTCTTTTAGGCCTGTCTTTAGCAATAGAATATTGTGGTGACGCTGGTGGTGGCGATAGTGGTGTAGAGGAAACTGACTGAGATGTAGATGCTAGTGTAGATTCTAACCCAATCTCAAGCTTCAACTGAGTTTTTGACTTCTGCTGATGTTTACTACTAGAATCTCTAAGAGACAAATCATGAAGCATAACAGATTCATCAAAAATAATATCTCTACTCATTATAGTCTTCTGAGTTTCTGGATACCATAGCTTATATCCTTTAACACTAGCCTTATAGCCTAGAAAGATGCACTTCATAGATCTTGGTTCTAACTTTCTATTATCAACATGAGCATATGCAAGATACCCAAATATCTTTAAATCAGAATAATTAGCAGGAGTACTAGACTATACCTCTTCTAGAGTCTTTTTCTCAATAGCAGTTGAGAAAGATCGATTAATCAGAAAACAGGCTGTAGAAGTAGCTTCTGCCCAAAAAGACTTAGGTAAACGAGCATTGGAGAGCATGCAACGTACTCTCTCTATCAAAGTCCTATGTATACGCTCTGCCACACCGTTTCGTTGCGGAGTACGGTGAACTATTAAATGCCTCACGATTCCTTCTGATTTGCAAAAAACATTAAACTCATTAGAACAAAACTCCAAGCCATTATTAGTGAGGAGACGTTTGATCTGCTTACCTGTCTGCTTTTTGATCATAGTCTTCCACTCCTTAAATATAGGTAACATATCATTCTTATGCTTCAGGAAAAAAGACCCAAAGCTTTCTGGAGAAATCATTGATAATCGTCAGCAAATATCTAGTACCTCCTTTAGAAGGTACCCTAGATGGTCCCCAGAGATCAGAATGTATATAATCAAGTATTCTCTTTGTATTGTGGATACCTTTTGTAAATCTGACTCTCTTCTGCTTCCCAAAAATGCAATGCTCACATAACGTCAGTTTATTAGTACTTTGCCTATCAAGAAGTCCTCTTTTGCTCAATTCAGCCATACCATTCTCACTCATATGCCCAAGACGCATATGCCAAAGTCTAGTGATTTCGTCATCTGACAACAAAGGAGTAGAGATAGCTGCTTCACCGGTAACTATAGAACCCAACAAGACATATAATTCGGCAGATCTTTTCTGACCCTTCATCACGACAAGAGCTCCTCTGGAAACCTTCAGAACTCCACCTTCACCAGTATACTTGTACCCTTTTGAATCAAGAGTACTTAAAGAGATCAGATTTCTTTTTAAATCTGGAACATGTCTCACACCATTGAGAGTCTTGACAACTCCATCAAACATCTTAATTTTGACTGTTCCAACACTAGTAACTTTACAAGGTGCATTATTTTCCATCAACACAGCACCTTTGGCTACCGTTTCATATGTTGAAAACCAGTCCCTATTAGGACACATATGAAACGTGCAACCAGAATCGAGAATCCAGTCATCACATGATTTGGAGTCACCATCAGAAACAACTAAGAGTTCTCCATCACTGATATCATCTTCAGCAACACTGGCTTCACCGGTATTTTCAGTTTGTTTTCCCTTGTGATTAGGAGCAGCCTTCTTATTCTTGTTCTGAAGCTTATAGCATTCAGATTTGATGTGGCCCTTTTTCTTGTAATAATTGCAAGTTTTATTTTTATTTTTAGATTTCGATCTGCCTCTATTATCACTTCCAAAATTCCTCTCCTGCGTTCTACCTCTAGCAACGAGACCCTCTGCCTGAGTCTCAGTCCCTGTAACAATCTGATCCATCTTCTCCTTAGAGAGTAGAGAATCATAAGCCACGCTCAGAGTAAGGAATTCACGACTATATAAAATATTGTCTCTAAAAGGCGTATATGAAGGGGGCAACGAACACAACAAAATCAACACTAAATCCTCAGACTCATATTTAACCTCCAAAGCTTCCAGATTAGAAATAATTTCCTTAAAGACGTTTATGTGCTCTTCTAGAAACGTACCTTCTACCATACGATGAGAATACAGTCGCTGTTTCTGATGCAGCTTGTTGGTTAGTCTTTTCGTCATGCACAGCTGCTCTAATTTTAACCACAAAGCCACGACAGTTTTCTCATTCAGAATGTCTTGTAATATCTGATTCGATAGATGCAGTTGAATCTGAGATAGGGCTTTTCGATCCCTTCACTGCTTTTCCTCCATTAATAACGATGAAGGCATCGCATTAATCCCTAATAATGCATCATCCAAATCTAACTGCACAAAGACAGCTCGCATCTTAACCTACCATAATGAAAATCTGGTGTTGCGATCCAAAAGCAGAATATCATACTTCATGGTTGCCATTATCGTAATCAAACCTAGATTAAAGCTCTGATACCAGTTTGTTAAGAATTACCAAACGATAATTAACAAAAAAAAAAGATGAAAAACAGAACACACAGATTTAAGTGGAAAACCCTAATTGAGAAAAAACTACTGGCAGAGGAGGAAATTTCACTATGTCAAAAAATAAGGTACAGAAGGTAGGTTTTACATGACTAAACCGAAAATATACATAATCTCAAAAACCCTAAAATACATATGTGTACAGACGAAAACTGTACGGATAAAACGGTCTAATAAAACAGGTCCATACCATGGGGGCTCCGCCCCCACACCCCCAATGAGATCAGTGGTGGGCTCCGGATCAGGCCTATCGCCCCAATCCTTTCGCTTCCACCACAGATCTCAAAATTTCTCCTAATTATAAAAATGCCACATATGTCACACCGCGAAGTTTTCGGGCCAGAGCAAATAGAATTCAAGTCACGAACTCTAACATGTTTCTTGTCCTTTTATGAACTTTTTGTAATCTCATTAAAAAAAAACATAATCTCATTAAAAACAACTTTTTATGTAAATTTCTTAGTTAGAAGAAAAAGAGTAATTTTTTCGTCACTATTTTTATTGGACTACAAGTTTTGTATATTATTTTGGGCCCCTTAGCCAAACGCCTGAATTTTGAATTAAAGTTTAATAAATTGCCTTTTAAACACTAGTGAAAAATGGCTAAATTTATTAAAAACTTTTGCAAAATGACCAAATTTATCAAACAAAAAAAGCTAAAATATATCCATTTTTGTAAATTTATATTAATTGTTTAGTTTTAAAAAATATATATTGATTGAACTAATATAAAATTAACATACTAGCATAAAATAATTGATATCACAGATATGAAAACTGACACACTAATACACCAGAAATTGAGATTTTGAATTAAATTGATATAATAATCATACTGATACACTAATAGAACTGATATTAAAATAAAAGGGCCATTTCTTATAAATACTCTATTAAAGGCTTCTTACAAAAATCCAAGGAGAAATTTACACTTTGTACCTGTTTTAGTGCATCATATTTAACAAATATCCGTTTTTAAATTTTATTTCAAAAATACCTATTTTGTGGTATACATTTCAAATATAAAATATGTGTATATACATTTATAATATAAATTTTTAAAAATGGTTTACACTTACTATGTAAATTTATACTATGATATATACTTTAAAATATATACCGATTTTTAGATATAATTTTTATTTATATGAAATGTACATCGCGGTATACATTCTATATTTTATATACTTGCAGTTTACATTTATCAAAAGAGAGTATTTGTAAACTAAAAATAGAAAATGGGTATTCATGAAAATGTGCTTAATAAGATGGATATTTATGAACTTTTCTCTAATCTGAGCCCAAAGTCTGTAAAATTGAAAAATTCCGGATAGATTGAATTTGTGGGTTCTTTTACATGTGGTAATTCACAAGTATTGTTTTACGCTTTAAGTACATTTTGCTTACTTTTACAAACATAACAGTTTTAGTAATTTTCCTCCAAAAATAACCTTGTTTTTAAACTCATGCATGCAAGTATGATAAGTTTAGATTAGTCTTTATTCTATTGGGTTAAGTTTCATAAACAAATATAAACTAATTAGAGAAAAATCAAGTATATGTTTAGAATTTTGTAATAAAAACTATTATAAATGAAAAATTTTAAGAAAACTGTTAGAAGTGAAAAACAATACTTAGAACTATGGACTTAAATTTCTCTTGAATTTTTTGAACATTCCCAGATTCATTTAGAAAAACATTGTTTTTAAAAGTTTATCAAGAAAAATATCACTTTTTTTCTAGAAAATTTTTCATTTTAAACTATTTAGAAAAATACTATCTTAAAATTGATATTTTTCAAAGATAATCGAAGTAAACAATCGAGTTAATTGATGTATCTAGTTATCTCAAGTAACTTGACTAGTTGCCTTAAGCATCTTGTCAAGTCATAAAATGTGGTATTTTCTAAATAAATCTTGAGTTTTTTCTAAAGATTTTTGCCATCTGGGATTTTTTTAATTTTTTCTAAAAGGATTAATGACACAAAGATATCCCAAATTTAGTTTTTTTTTTTTTTTCAAAAACTAACCTCATTTTTAGCTTTAGCAAATTAATACATTGCCATTTAAAATTTCGGCAAATTAAAAACCCAAAACTATCCCTCTTAGAAAGAATAAAAATTCATTAAACAATAACTTTCCTTTTTAGTTTTTATCTAAATTTTTAAAAAGGTTGAAATAATAAAAACAAAAAGAAAAAAAAAAGAAAAAGAGAAAGAAAAGGAAAATATGTTGAAAATTTAAAAATAACTTAAAATAAAATAAAATAAACAAAGGAAAAAAAAAGCAAGAGAAACACGGGCTTGTAAATAAAATAGGGAGATTACCCCAGTGCCCTATTTTGGGGTGGGTATATTGGACTTGCCTTTTTTTTTTTTTTCTTTCTTTCTTTCTTTTGTAATAGTTTTATACCTGTCTTTTTGCCATATCTTGACTATTTTGCCCTCATGGTCCATATTCTCTCTTTTTGGCCACCCATGGATTCTTGGCATTTCCTTCGACAAAATCCATCAATGGTGGCTTTTTTATCTACCATAACCGCAATCTTCGTCAACGGCAGCTGCGAGCTATGTCTATCACGACCCGAGGTCAGGGTCAATGGTAGAATGAGTATTTCATAAATTAGAAATACAAAAAAAAATAATAAACAAAAAGACTCAATTCATTTAAAATTTTGCCCCGGGGTCTCTAACCTTTTAAAACTGACCTCAACAAAATATTTAATTGAAAATAAAATCCCATAGTTATGCGTCACTTATTAAACATAGATCGTAATTAAAACAATTGTTTAATAGTCATACATTACAAATCATCTCACACTCAAACACAGATATAAGTAATACAAGCTAAGTTCAGATTTCATATTCTAATTTATAAAGTTTAATGAAATCCAAATTCTTACTCAAATTTAAATATTTCACAAGTCTCGTAGAAATTTATCAAAATATAAATAAACTAGTTATTCTACAAATACCTCGATCTAGCTCTTCTGATCCAAATTATACTGAGTGTCACCTGAGGGGAAGGAAGGGGTAGTAGAGAATCGATTACAAGGTTTTACATATATAAAATATACTTATGTTGAAGGTCCTGAGGGGAAGGAAGGGGTAGTAGAGAATTGATTACAAGTTCTTACATATATATAAAATATACTCATGTTGAAAGTCTTGCATGGTTAGTATTCTATTCAAAACAATTCACAAAACTCAAATAGAAATCATAGTCCAATGGTTCAAACATTTCAAACCATTGTAATATCCACCAAAACCAGTACATATCCATTCAAGCTAACATATAATCATGTATGTAATCATGATGTCCGAAGTGTCCTAATGGATCACTCCTAAGTCCGAGCCACCTAAAAAGGTACCGTAAGTCCGATCACTCGATGTGGGGCATCGTAAGTCTGATCACCCTATGTGAGACATCGTAAGTCCGATCATCCAATGTAGGGCATCATAAATGTGTGAATATATGCAATTTTTATATGAATGATAGGATAATGATATACCATATTTCCACAAAATCTCAAAATAACCACGCAGTATTCTTTAATCAAATTACTTCCAGTCCTCAAAACTGAGTTCTCAAACCATTTTGGATTTTTAAAAATTTCGGCATTACAACAACTATTTTCTATCAAACCCAAAAATCTAATTTCCTACAAAAAACAATCCAAAACAGTATATATGATACGTCAACCAGTGTGACGTGTCTTCCTGGCAGTTTATATCTTAAATTAGGTCATAAATAGACATAAACACAATTTTTTATAGATTATTTCATGAAATTCTATATTTATTGAAAAGATATAAAATTCATAAATTAAAATAATTTTAGAATCAAGTAATCGAATCCCTACCTCAATCGAGCGTCCAACTAGCATTACAAGGCTATGGAGAAAGTTTGACGTTGTTTGAGTGTCGTTTGGAAGAGCGGATGTCGTTTTCGAAACTTTGATTCCTTGGTTTGAAAACTTGATTTTCAAATAGAGCTTCAAATCATGAAACAGTCTTCACCACTGAATTCAGAGTACCCAAAAACCCTAGGTTAGACATATAATTTGCCAAATTTGGGTACGGGCCCCCACGACACGCAAATCGAGGCAAATCTGAGCCGTCCGATTTCGTTTTTGGGCCCATTTCAGAACATAGTCAATATATATTTCATTTTTCACCATTTTCAACATAGATTCCATAAATGATATTAATTTTAAAATTTATCGGTCTGATCGAAAAGTCAATTTCAAAACCAATTACACATAAAACTATCCAACGAAATTTAAATTAAACGTAGAGAAATTGAGACATGAGGTACCTACCACCAGATTGCTCGTGAGGAGACGAGTTTACAGCGACCAGTTTCGCGGCGAACGGTGGTCGGAATCAGCTCCAGCGAGCAAAACCAACCGCTGCGTTTTTTACATTTTTCTAGCGATCGGTGGCTCCAACGGGGCTGGTTTTGGTGGCAGAAGTTTCATCCAGTAGTAACTGTCGACACCGGTCAGTGATATGGGGCAACAACGGCCGGAAGTGGCTCAATAGAGCTTCACTGGATTTCGGGTTTTGGGTTTTGCTCCAGAGACTAAATCGAAAAAGAAAGAGAAAATGCAGGGATTTATGCGCAATTTCCGTAACTGTAGTACCACGTATCAACTTCTGGTTAATTGGGCAATATTTTGCTTATTTGCACTTGGACCTAGTTTTCTGAAAATTTTCTCAAAAACACCATTGAATAATTACATTTTGACCCTAATTTTCAAACTTTTCTTACATTTTTGCCCAAATGATCCTAGACCCAAATCCGTCCTAATTATCTTTCTTTTTTGGGTCAAAAGACTAATTCGTCCTTACAGTTTTTATCGGATTTCACAAAGTCATATGCTATATCCAAGAGCTTTGTCAACGGCAACGACCATCTATGAGATCCAACACAAAGAATGAGGCAGTACCTTGTTCGCCATCTTTTGATGAGTTCTTAAAAAATTATGGGGAAATTTTTCAACCCAAAAAAAAAAATCGATGAGGAGCTTAAAGACGAACACAAAACTTCATCACATAAGCTAGAAGAGAAAACCGAATCAGTGATTTAAATTTTTTTCATAAATAATAATAAATGTAGCACACTGTTCTTGTTTTTAAGTCGAATATAAATCACTGATGTTACAATATTAAGTTTTATTGATTTCTTTTTTCAAAAAAGTTAAAATGTAAACCAGTGGTTTGCTCTTCTTATTGTGTTTGATTTATTTTGTGTTAACAATTTCTAAACGTATACTAATGGTTTCAATTGTTTAGTTTTACTTTCCTAAATAACTCTAAATTTAAACCATTTATTTCATTTTCCTGTTGTGGCGTTTGATTTTTGTAAAAACTTTCTAAACGTAAACTAATGGTTTTAATCGTTCTATTCGATTTAAATTTAATAAACAACTCTAAACCTAAACCTATGGTTTCAATTGTTGTTTTGGTATAATTCTTGTAAACAAGTCTAAAAGTAAACCAGTTGTTTACTTCTATGTTTATGGCAAATAATTTTAAACATAAATCAATGGTTTACTTTTTGTTCGTAGTAAATAATTTTAAATGTAAACTAGTAGTTACAATCTCTTTAGATGTAAAAAAACTCCGGCAATTGTTAGTATAAAGTTCTCTAGCAATGGTTGATTTTTTTTTTATCTAGCAATGACTTTGATGCATATTTCGAGCTTCTCTAACAACTGTCTCCTCTCTCCGGACACAATTCCGTTCTTATCTCTTTTGACACCCACTCGAAGCTTTTACAGTTGTACGGAAAATGAGAGCGCGAGAGAGAAACGATGAAATGACAAGAAGTAATCCTGATTTTTTGGGGTTAGTTTAGGTAGATCAACTTTAAAGCGGGTATGCATGTGACATTTTTATTAAAATGAGTTATAATGATTTTTTAGCTAATAAATGGGCAATTGGCGACTAATCCCATAGGTACTAGCTTGACCTGACTGCGCCTCCCACCACCGGCCACACACGAACACAACCACTGTCACTGGCAAGCATGATGAAGCCGCTGGCGAGCTTTGATACGATTTCACGATCTGCACACGTTTTTTTTTCCTTAGGATTTGAATTGGATTGGTGGTTTAGACTAGGTTTGCTACAAAGGAGGAGAATAGAAGAAGGGTTTGATTAAATTAGGAGTGTAAGAAGTTAGGTGTGGGGGTGAGCTTGATCAGATTTCATGATCTAGGTTTGGGAACTTTTTTTTTTCCCCCCCCTTAATGAAAACTGAATAAAAACAATAGCAAAATACAAATCAAATTCTTGAATTTTTCTAATCAATTTGGTCTTTTTAGTGCCTAATTCACTTAATTAGTTAAGAGCGCGCATAAATTTGCAGAAATTCCACATTTAAAAATATTAATTTGTAAAAGTTGAAGATAATAGTTTTAACAGAAAATTTAAACGTTATAGTATTTTTGTGCTATTAACACTTTTGAAAAGATACTATATAAAATCAAATTTCAGTCTATTATTTTTCGTGGTGTTGCACGCAGAATACACAAAGCTGAGGAAAAATACATTACTAATTTTTTTCTTTCCAATCCTCCAATCAATAATGATAATAATTCTATTTTGTGATCAGTTATATTGTCAGGGCCCATCTTGAACATCACATGTCTTCCTCCATATTTCTAACAGTAGTTTCAAATATGGGAGCACACGTGGAAGCACAGGCAAATCTGCTACGTTGACACTCATCATGTCAAATTTGCTACGGCCTCCTTTACCATGCCATCGTCGAAAGTCGTGTATAAAAATCACAGAAAGAAAAGAAATGAGTAACTGTGTCAGTTACAATGACTAAATATTTCTCATTAGAATTTAATGGAACCCGAGTTACCAAGATCAAGCAAGCATGGAGAATTATATTTTGACTCTTTCTGTATTAAAATAACGGGACGGAATATCTAAATATCCTTATACATGTTTCGAAAACCTATTACCAAACACTCATATATTATCTAATTTCTTTTTAAGAAAGAGAAATTTAGATGGATAACTAATATTTTAAATTTGATTAAGTAGATGTTTATTTTTTAAATTTTATATCTAAATATTCAGGTATATATATTTTTACACTTGAAAAATATATTTATTTACTAATTTTAATTATTATACTGAAATATATTGGGTAAATATTTTTTTATATTTAGTATATAAAATTTTACATTTAGTATATAAACATATTTATCGGACATTTTGGTATAACATTTGATAAAGAGATATTTACTTAAATTGTCCTCAAATTTTGGTCATATTTCTATAAGCCCTTTCAGAAAAGTAAAATCACATTTTTTTTTTCATATTATAGAAAAATGTCGACAATGTTTTTTTAGCACTAAATTTGAAGATTTTTTTTAAATAATTAAAAATAAAAAGATCGGTGTTTGAATACATATGCATTACTTTCTTAGGAGGGAAACAAAAATTGTCAAAAACTTGACCAAAAGAGGAAGGAGGGTTTACTTTTTTTTTTTTTTTTTTCCCCTCTCTCACTCTTTGTTCTGAAAAATAGAGGAGATATTTTTAGTTATACGAGAAAAGAGGGTTAAAGTTGGTATTTAGCTAAAATAAAAAGGTGCTTTCAGAATTATCCTAAAACATAAAACAAACAGTTTTATGCAAGAACTTGCCTCGTGTATTAGAAGAGTTGCACTGTGAGATGCTTCTACCAAGCCTAAGCAGGGCCTAGGGTCACCCGAATACACAATCTTCCACCCTGGAATCACTTTCCCAATACTATTAGTTCTCTCAACTGCCTTCAACACAATACGAAATGCATGTGGGCAGTGAACAACAGGAAAACTAATCAAGGCCTCCAAACCAACATCACAGAGAGCTTTCTTTAAGCTCTTCACTCCAGCGGCATTGTCAACTGGACTACCAGATCTCTGCCAGTGGCTCTGCATACAAGATCCTCTAGTAGACGAAGTAGAATCGATTTTTTGGGCCATTTGACCATTGGTGGGTTTATTGCTATTGTCCTCGGAATTAATTGGATCTTCTGTAGTAAGTGATTCTTATTTGAATCAATAAAGACCTCAAAAGCATTCAGGGAAGCTTTTGTAGCTATGTGCCAAGAGTCAAGGAACATTTCTAAATCTTCAAGTCTTTGGTATGCATCTAAAAACTCTCTGACCTGTTTGTTTCTATTTATTTTTCAGTACTTATATTTTAGTTATTTTTTTAAAAAATAAGGCTTAATTAATAACCATTATTTATTATAATTTTAAATGAAAATTTTACATATACTACCAAGATTTGAATCTTTGACTCCTCCAAATTCACACACACATTCATAAAATCTTAAACCAACTGAATTAGCCTCAATTGACATATTTTAGTTATTTAATTTTGATGTAATTTACTTTATTGTCGATTCTAATAACTATAGAGTGACGCTTTTTTTTTTCCCTAGTTATTTCAGTTTCTTCCCTTCAAATTCCAAGAATCCACATTCCAGTTCCGTTCAATTATACTCATTTAATCCGATTACAACAATTTAAGCAAATTGAATAATATGGTCTACAATTTAACGGGAATAGCGCTGAAGGGACCAAAACCCTTGAGCTGGAAAGAATTGGGGACATATATAGTTAAGCATCGTTGCACTTCTTGCACTTGATTTGACGATTGGAATTTCCAAATTCTTCCTGCCACTGACACAAGTAAGGGTGAGCACCTCAAACAACTTCAGTAATTTTTACTTTTATTTCTTTCTAAACATAAAACACCGTTCATGTCCAGCCATTATATGTTGTATTGAACCAAATCTCTTCATCCATTTCTGGTAGTTGGGACTGCTAACAATAGATGCAGGACTTAGAAGTATAATACAACTCACCACCTTAGAACTCTCAAGTATTTTTTGAAGGAAAACTACAAAAAATGGTAATTGTTTTTACGAAACATCACAAATGATTTAGAAAAATATCTGTTTTTAAAGTCTTAGTTTGAAACATACCACTTTTGAAATTTATATAGATGAATACCACTTTTCCTCTCTCCTTATTCTCTCCTCTCTTTTTCCCTCATTGCTCTCTATTTTGACTTTTAGTTTTATATGTAACAAATACAAGTTACCAGACATATTTTTATTTTTTATTTTAGAAAACAAAAAACAAAAATATTATTACCAAATATATTTTTATTTTTTAAAATAAAAAAACAAAATAAGAAAAAAATACTTTCGTTTTTGTGTTTAAAAAGTTAAAAAAATAAATAAAAGCGTTATAATTTGGGGCCGGACCAGAAAAAATGTTAACCCATAGCTAATTAACCGCTAGTGTGAACCATTAGATCTTTCTTGATCTAGCTCGCCCGGTAAAATGGAGGTTCTTGTGATTATGACTACACTGTTGTAGTTTTTATTTTTATTTTTTTTATTATTCTATTATAAATTATACGATATTTGTGACCAAGTCAGAATCTACAATATGAAACTGTGAATTCACATTGTTGATCGATTATCAGAGCATGAAAACAAAAGAAGGGTAAACGATGAGGAAAATATTAAACTATAGCAAACATTCAATTCAATTGATAGAGTTCGACCAGTACTGAGAGTCGTAGGTAATTGTTATAAATTAAGTAAAATTGATTAGTGTAATATTTAGTTATGGGTAGGTGACTACAAACAAGGAGAGATGAAGCTACACTAATTATTAAACAATGCTTCATCTGACATATTCCTTTCTAGTAGTTGGTAGGCATACATAGTTGTTTTGACAACTCAATTAATTAGCCAGTCTTTCAGATTAGTATATCCTTATTGTAACTCATTTGTTTTTCTTTTCTAGCAAATGCATCATGACATATCATCTAGTTAATATAATTTGAATGATTGTGGATTTTTAGGTGATAGGTAATAAAATGTGTCGTGAAAAAGTACTCTAGTGTTAACAACTAATTTGTTACCAATTGAGTGAAGTTATGTTGTCTGATAGTTTGTAAAATATGTAACTTTAATCTTTCTCCCGATAATCTTTTTATAATGAATTTTTATGAAGCCGTTTTAGTGAACTTTGTACATTTGTCTACCATTAATTAAAGGATTAAATACATTATACTCATTGTATCACTTTGTTCCTAAACTTTTTAACTTACATAATAATAGCTCATGAATTATGTAATTGTTACAACAATGATCTATTTGTCTGAAACTATTAGCTTTTAAATAGAAAATAGTCATAAATAAAACATATGATTAATTGAGCATTATTTACTTTATGAGTCAGAATCTCATTTTGGCCATAATTACTAAATTATGTGCTTAGAATAAGATTAAATATTAAAAATATGATCATTGCTGTAATAATTATATAAATCTTAGTAGTTTATTAGGTAAGTTAAAAATTCAGAATTTTATTCTAGACCATAATTACTAAGCCGTGTATTCGAATGACTTATTTTTGATAAATATTTAATAGTTTGTGACAAAAGGAATATTGTTGTAATAATTGCATAATTCGCGGACCATTACTATATAAGTTAAAAATTCAGAGGACAAAGTGGTATTACAGGTATAATTTGGGATCGTGCTATTATTACTATTAACCCTTAATTAAATTGACCAAGTATAGTTGAACTAATTCTCTAATTAAATTTAGAAAAGAAAAATATTAGGAAGGATGAGTGGTGGTTTTTAAGTAAAAGGATGCAAATAGAGGCCATACTTCCAAAGGTTTAGATTAATTATTTAGTAACTTTTGTTTTCTTTTGTACTGGGTCTTAAATAGTGAAGATATTCTTTCCTTCAAAAAAAGGAAAAAAAATTTCGAGCAAGTGCTTATTTGATAGAAGTGTGATTTTTTTTTAATTTCATTTTTTTTGAAACTAATCTCTTGTTTCCTTTAAGCTTAAAAATAGACCATTCATTTTTTCTTCTTTGACCCCAATAATTCATAAAAAACTCTAAAATACCCTACTTTCGTGTAGTATATGATATTTATCATGTAATATATAGAAAGTAAATTATATATTACACATATAATGGGCGATAATCCAGTAGATGTTGTTTTTATTTATTTATTTTATCTATCTATAAGTATTTTTTTAATCATTGGATTATTATTTAATAACTATCAAGTAGTTGAAAAAATAATATTAATAATAAATATATATTATTTAATATTTTTTTTTATCTATTTTTATCACGAAGAGACGTACACAATAAATTTTAATTGGACAAAAATAGTATAAAAAAAAAGACTTATTGGATTACCCTTGTGTAATACATGGCATAACTATTTTAAATTTCAAATTAATTGTGATGCACTACAATAATACAACATGTTATTTTTGTTATTTAAAGAGTACGGAGCTAGGTTTATCTTTCTAGGAAAAATATAACATGTCTAAACTTTCATTTTACAAAGGGTTATTTTTTCGGTAAAACCTTTAATCTTTTTGAATGTGTGTAGTAAAGTACTATCCAAGTATGCACCCAAATATAAATACTGTTGCCAAATATAAATACTGTTGACCTTCTAGTAATTAGCATATAATATTTATAGTGTGAAAGGAAACCACCAACGAAGTTGTCAAGACCTATATCTCTCTCTCTCTCTCTCTCTCTCTATATATATATATATATATATATATGCGTATGCAAGAGAGCTGATTATCATGTATAATTAATAAGCAAGAAAGGGGTTCAAACAAAGAGTGCATCATGTCCAATCTATGCTATTTCCTTCGACAAAGTCCCTTAAGGGCTTTCTTGAACTGTTTTGGTATTACTGGTAATGATAACTTTTCAGTTGGAGAGAAAAAGAAATACGAAGAGCTTAATATTCATCAAACAATCAGCTCATCAGATGCAGATATTACTCCTGTTAAGCCTCTCTCTCTCTCTCTTTCTCTCTCTCTAGATCATATATATATATATATATGTGTGTGTTTCTAAATAGATATGTGTCTCCATATTTATATATATATATATAGAGAGAGAGAGAGAGAGAGAGAGAGATGTATTTATAGATGTATGTATATATTAGCGAGGTTATTATTGATTAATGGGATTTTGTACAAACAGATCAATATCGATGAAGATAGGTCGGGCATAGTCAGAGGGAGTGGTGGTCAGACACACGGAGTGGCTGCGGCGGCTGTGCCGAGGTCGGGCCCAAAGCGTGGGAGTGGTGGGCAGACACACGGAGTGGCTGCGGCGGCTGTGCCGAAGTCAGGCCCAACGCGAGGGAGTGGCGGTCAGAATAATGCAGTCCCCTCCTCTTGAATCGTCTCTTCAAACTTCAGATTGTACCGATAGAAATATATGTTAAGTAGTAGATATTATACATTTGCGTGCATACGTTCGTATAAGTAGTATATATGCAGCTATATAGTCATTACATATGTTAAGGTATGAATTTGTTTTTTTTTTTTTTGAAGTGAGTTAAGGTATGAATTTAGAATATGAACTACTTGAGGAATATTGTAAACCATAGCTCTAATTGGGTCTCTTCATCATTAGGTTCTTATAAAAATGGTCTTTATGTGTTAATCTCAGTTATCAATGAAGAATTATAGATCGAAATTTATTGATACTAGATTAATTCGTCACTTATTATTGAGAGCTTTTGTACGTATGAGTTAACTAGAAAAAAAATCGAATATATGTTAATTAGTACAAACAAATTAAGCAGTTAATTAAAATAATGTGCAGTCTATTATTTAAAGAAGAAAATAGCAAATAATACATTGACTTTGCGTGGTTCTGCTAATATCCTATGACAAATAGCCCAATTTGTACAAATCTATATAAAAGAAAATTAAATATGATTAAAAGCGCCAATATTATTGAACTTAATCAATTAAAATCGTTTAATTTTCTTGGTTTGATGTATATATTGTAGGAAGTAAAACATGCAATATATAAAGTTACAAACGAATATAACAAATTTTTATAATAAACTTTAAGACAATTATAAAGTTACTAAAAGTTTGTTCAATGGAATTTCAGTAGCATTTTAGAAATAATATTAACCTCCGAGACTTGTGTACTACACAGTGTTATTAAAACTAATTCGCTTTCTCCACTAGAATGTTTGAGAACTTTACGAGCGTCAGTTTCCCATAATACAATAACAAAGAATAGCAGGTGAAGTACTAACATTTCTACTCTACGAATTAGAATTTGTTTTTTAAAACGTCTATTCACTCGTGGATTTCTAGAACTTGAATTTTGCAAAGACTAGAACTAGAAACTAATCACTTGAACACTAAAAAGACTAAATTACTAAGGAGAGAACATGAAAGAACGAAGGAAGCTAGGAGCTTTTTGGTATGTTAGAAGAGGTAGTGAGGGTTTGCTTGTATAGAAGGTGAAAAACTTTGGTTACAGCAACAACATGAATACTCCATAATGCCAATAAAGTGGTTATTACTCACCAGCCAATACATCATCCTTTGCTGGCCAGAATTGAATGTTCTTTAATTGAATTCAAATGGCAATTTTTGAGCTATAATAGCCAAGTCTTTTATTATCATCAGTTTCAAACGTTCTTCTAAAAGCATCAAAATTAAAAAAAAAATAGAGAAAAATAAATATGACCGCATCAAAAGGTTGGTTTTATAAGAGTCCAAGATTTCGGGCAGACATTAAAAAGCACAAGTTTGAGAACTTCATAACCAATGTGGGATAAGCTTTTCCAATTTTCTTGCTCTATTTTCTAATACTAACAAGTATACATTGAGCATCAATTTCTCATTCACCCAAGCTCCAATTTGAACACATGATATATTAATTTAATCTACTCATAGAGTAGAATAAGATTATACCAAAACCTTACACTTTCACGAAGTGGGGGCCTCTAATCTATACTCCAAATTGGCTAATGAAAATAGAATTATAATTCAATTTAGGCTTTATTACACATATGAGCTCTCAAGCCCACTTAAGCCCAAACTACCATTTTATATAAATGATCCATTCTCTAACAATCCCCCACATGAATAAAAAATTACTAAGAAAACTCTACAGACTCTAGATATAGTGATAGAGTTCAACAATTGAAACCTGCATTGAATATGTAAGTATTGTCCTTTGAGCCTTCCCTTATAAAAGTATATTTACTTTACTAACAAATCAGTAGACCATAAGTTCTTGAACTATTTGTCGTTCATGTAAATGATGATATACTCTACACAGGGTTCTTTCTTAACATTTCCAGTTCTTATGGTTATGTTCATTTTGGCCTTGAACATACACCTGATTCTGCAAGAGTGTCTAAAGGAATTAAGCCCTTATAATTCCCCTTTGAAGTAACCTCATTTCTTTTTCATATAGGTGACTTCTTAATTAAGAGTATCTGTATTACTCTGCTCAGTTTTCCGATGTATAAGAATCATTAAAAGCCTTTATTTATCCTATTCCTTATGGGTATCACTGCTTTTCATCACAGAAATGGATATAAGGGTAATACTCTCACAAGAGGATAAACCTTACAGTGATTTAACTAAGTCTTTATAATTAGGTTACCCCTTTGAATCTAGATCTTAGGATCTCTAGTTAATAATATTTGGGTTTCCATTGTATTGACTTTTATTTCATGGGCTTTAGTCCCATTTCTCTCGATGATTTGTCAATAACTCTCTGTTCAACCCTTTGGTTAGTGGATCTACAAGATTATTCTTAGACTTCACATAGTCTATAGAAACAACACTAGTTGGGAGTAGTTGTCTAATGGTATTATGTCTACAACGAATATGTCTGGACTTACCATTATACATATTACTTTATGCCCTTCCAATAGCCGATTGACTATCGCAATATATAGATATTGACGGCACAAGCTTAGGCCAATATGGAATATCTTCTAAGAAATAGCGTAGTCATTCAGCCTTTCCTTTATATTTATCTAGAGTTATAAACTCAGATTCCATCGTAGATCAGGCTATAATCGTTTGTTTTGAAGAATTCTATGATACAACTACTATAGCTAGTATGAATACATATCCATTAGTAGATTTTGAGTCTTTTATATCAGATATCCACTTTGCATCATTGTATCCTTCTAAAACTGTAGGATATATGTTATAGTATAGTCCATAGTTACGAGTATATCGTAAGTATATAAATACTTTCACAATTCCTTTACAATACTCGGTACTTGGATTACTCGTATATCTTCTTAGTCTACTGATTGTGTAGGCTATATATGGCCTTGTGTATCTCATTAAGTACATCAGACTACTAATCACTCTAGAGTATTCTACTTGAGAAATAGTCTTACTTGTATTTTTGTGAAGGTATTGACTCATATCTATCAGTATCCTGGACACTCCAGCATCGTGAATTTCTCCAAAATTTTGTCCACATAGTGTGACTGATTAAGTATGAGTCTATCAGACATCCTTATAATTTTAATTCCCAAAATTACATCAGCTAGACCCATATCTTTCATGTCAAATTTAGAGTTCAACATATTTTTAGTAGATTTGACCTTTTTGTCATTATTACCAACAATAAGCACGTCATCAACATTAAGACACAAAATGACGTAGCATTTTTCAGTGTTTTTGATATAGACACATTTGTCACACTCATTGATTTTAAAACCATTAGCAAGAATTATTCTGTCAAACTTTTCATGCCATTTGTTTAGTGCTTGCTTCAAGCCAGACAGACATTTGACTAGTTTATAGACTTTTTTTTTCTTGTCCAAGAGCAACAAAACCTTCAAGTTGTTCCATATAGATTTCTTCATCTAAATCTCTATTAAAAAAAAGACTATTTTTACATCTATTTGGTGTACTTCAAGATTCTGCAGTACAGCAATCATAAGTATAATCTTTATAGAATTTATTCTCGTCACAAGAAAATAAGTATCAAAGTAATCTAGGCCTTCTTTTTGCCTATACCCTTTGACAACCAATCTATCCTTATATTTATTAATTGTTCCATCTACTTTCATTTTTCTTTTGAAAATCCATTTTGAACTAAGTAGCTTGCATCTTGGAGGAAGATCCAATAGTTCCTATATATGGTTTTATACGATGGAATCAATTTTTCTCTTAATATTCTTTTTTCACAAAGGTTTCTCAGTAGAGCTCACAGCTTCTTGGAAGCTTTGAGGTTCACTTTCTACCATGTATACCAAAAAATCTGGACCAAAAAATTTCTAGTTCTCACTCTTTTACTATGTTTAGGCTCATTTTCAACTACTTATTCTTGGTCTTGACTATCCTCAATAATAGTCTCATAAGTTCATTTAGATGTACTAGGTACTTCCTTGGATTTATTCAGAAAATTATGTTCAAAGAACAATGCATCTATCGCAGCAAGGACTTGGAAATCTTGCTCATCTTCTCTGATTTTTAGAGCCTCTTTAATCAAGAATCTCACAAAGTTCAATGTGGTAAGATAAAATAACATTTTTTGCTACCACATTTTAAAGTTCAGCCTATTAAACTTCTCAGACTTCTCTCCATAGTGTATTGTTGGTACCTTTGGAGTCATGAGAGGGTTTAGCCCTCAAGCCATAACAGGAACTGGCAGTGCAAATGCCATAGTAGGCTGTTGAGAACTAGTCATGTTCTCGGCATTGACAACATCAGTGTTGTTCGTCATCTCTGAAATTAATCAATCAAAGATTATTAATTTCAGTACTAACTAGTTCCTAGGAAAAGCCTAAGAGTTCATAAACAAGTCCTGCAATGCAGATACCACAGTAGGCTGTTGAGAACTAGTCATGTTCTCAGCATTGATAACATCAGTGTTGTTCCATCTTTGAAATTAATTAATCAACGATTATTAATTTTGGTACTAACTAATTCCTAGGAAAAGCCTAAGGGTTCATAAATAGATCCGATTTAAATTCCCGCCTCCTAGATAGAATTTCAAAGAAACTCTCAAGAAAGACGTGAAGGGGTCACAGAACACAAATTCTTTAATTTATGCTCCAAATTAACGAATGAAAATAGAATTACAATCAATTTAGACTTTATTACACATATGGGCTCTCAAACTCAATTAAGCCCAAACTACCATTCCATATAAATGGTCCATTTTCTTTATATATATATATATGTCATCCTCCTTAATCTAAACGCTTCAAGGAACTACTTTACTCCTTGCGAGGTTCCAGTTATAATCTTCGACACTTGAAAGTCTCGCTCGGGATTCCTCTTTCTTCTAAACTCTCTCAAAGGTGACGCTGTGGCCAAAAATATTATCTAAGACTTCAAGACCAGGCAAACATTCCAATTGCCAATTATTAAATTCTCTCTCTCTACAAATATCACAATACAAAGACTAGCTCATCCCAATTAGCTCTCTCTCTCGCTCTAAGCATAAATGAGAATATAAAGGGCACATCCGTACTCGGTTTAGCACGCATCCAAACAATCAATCATGTATGGATGGCTTGATTTGTGAATGATCTCCCAAAAACAAAAAAAGAAGAAGATTTGCAAAAAAACAAAAATTGGCTAATATGTTTTTTGCTACAATCTTCCAAATCCTGCTTTTGCTTGTTCTCAATAGAATCCTAAAAACTTCTATTTTGTGTTAAACCTAAGAAAAAGTTTTGATTTTGGAATTAATTAATATCCTCTACATTGTAACAAATAAATAATTCCGTAATCTCACAGAAAACCGATTAGAAGCTAGAAGAAGATCAATGAAATTAATCTAGAGATCTCTTTTTTTTTTTTCTTTTAAAACAAAAAAAAGTGGAGCTTAATTAATTACTACCTGTTGGAGCAGTTTTCACCAGCTGTCCACGTGTCTTTGAACTGCCGGTGTTGTATCCTCCAACTGTCTATGTGTCCTCGCTATCCCACAGAGCTTTTGACTTCGGGTAAGATCGGAGAGGCGGAGGAGGCCACCTGCAAAGACTCTCCGATGCTTAAGTCGGCTAGTTATCTTTGGCTCAGGGTAGCAAAGATTTAGTGTTTCTTCATATATGTGTATCTTTTCAAATGTTTCTTTTTTATATGCGTACATACCTCTCTTTCGGGGACGCATGACTCATATATATAGTCCTGAGATTGTGAACTTCCTGGTTCTGAATCCCAGGACTGAGTACCTTTTTCATCAAGACTTACTCCAGAGGTCACGGACCGAGATTACCATGATTCTCCCTACACTACTGTAGCCTAGTTTCTGCCGTCCCATATGGCTTGAGTCTGTCAGGGGCGAGATTTGGACAAATCATCATTCTGTCAGGACGGTTTGTCCCATACGCTCACCTACTCAAGATCGCATTAAATGCTCTGTCTGGGTCTGGAGCTGTGAGTTGCTTCCTATTGTACTCTGGTAGAAGACCCTTGGGACTTCCGACCCCCAGCTATCGAGGTAAGAATCGGACTGGGCCGAGTCCATCTAGGGTCTAGGATGGGCTCGGCCTTAGCCTCGGACAACCCAAAGGCCTATGTGGTACCACGTGCGACTCGCGTGGTCTTTAACTAGTCACTCTGGACATGTGGTGTATGATTCGGGAACGGGTTCCACACTACCACTTATTACAAATTTAAAGAAAAATAATACACATATATTTTACCAAAATTTGAACCCTGACCCCAATCTAGAGATCTCTTAAATACGTAACTACAACATATATACCTACATAAATATATTTTATAAATCTTTAGGTTCTGAGAAAGGGAAATTACGCGAAAAAATCCTTGTGAAAATAGACAATATAGTTCTTATAATTTCAAGATTTCTTATAAGTATTTCTTGCTGACGAGAAGATTTCAGCCTCAATATTTGATCTTCCACTACAATGAATGAATGAAGCAAAGAAGAGGAAGCATAACACAATGTTAAGCTTGACTAAAGCTTGTAGTTAGCTAAAGCATATATCTGCGGAGGAATTACTTTTACTATCGATATGTGCAGAAACGACACGTCATATAAATAGCGAGGCTTAGGGATATTAATCACAGGATCCGTAAATTCAGGGTAACGACTATACTGTAGACAATTTTCTGTTAAAATTTATTGTTTGATTATATTTATATCGTCACATATATAATAGTCTTGTATCAATTAGATCTTCTGTCCAATAAAATTGCGCCAGTTTATGTCCATCCACTAAAAAAATGATATGTCATTTAAAGTGGGTTAACATTAACGTTTCCCTTTACCTGTTTTGTTCCTTCGCATGATTCCATTATTTTTCATGGATGCATGGGAAATAAACTTGTAAAAACCCAAATTTTTTA
>JXTB01000322.1:240724-256291 GCA_002914805.1 Parasponia andersonii | reverse complement strand
TTTGGTGATTGGCACGAAAATCGAGATCGGACGGTTGAGATTTTGCCTCGTTTTTTGTGCCACCAGCCCGGTGTGGACCCGGACCCGAATTGGACAAGTCATTTGTCTAACCTAGCTATTTTGAGTGCTAGGAATTCAGTGAAGAGGTCCGTTTGTGGAATTAAAGCTCTGCTGAGAAGTTGGTTGTTTGCAA
Source organism: Parasponia andersonii (assembly GCA_002914805.1). NCBI lineage: Eukaryota > Viridiplantae > Streptophyta > Magnoliopsida > Rosales > Cannabaceae > Trema > Trema andersonii. The sequence goes on along the minus strand of JXTB01000322.1, from coordinate 256,098 downwards.
GAGGACGATCGAGGGCGTGAAATTAGTTCCCGACCCTCCGAGTGATCGTCCAACGACACCTTGAGCATCCAATAGCATGTTATCGCTATTCTAGTGAGGTAGGGATTCAGTTACCTCTCTTTTACATCATTTTGAATAAAACTTATTTTTTGCAATATATGAGAACAAATATGATTTTAGAACTTTTAAATATCTGTGATGGAATTGAATGGTATGATTTATATATTGGATTGCTCTGGGAATTTTTTGAGTGCAGGTTATTTTTAGATATGTTAAAATAGGGCCGTTATGTTGCCTATTTTTCTAAAAATCTAATGAATTATTTTATTAAAAACCAGAGCATCATTTGAACTTAATTTACTGTATGACTACTTTACACATCAGTTTAGAGTACACGTATCATAGGATCACATATGAGTCCCAGGTTAGCATCATGGGGTTTTTACAGTATGGTGTTGTGGCCCTATCGATGGTGAGAGTCTATGAACCCGCGCAGGATATTTCAAAATGATTACCTCCCTATTTGGCAGGTATAGGCAATGCGGTTGCCCCTCCAGGTTTGGTAGGCGACACACGGGTGTCCTATCCAGTTATGGGCTAGGTGTCAGGCAGTCTGTATGGCACACATAGTGCCAACACCCTGATTTCCATTGATGAGAGGTGGTGAACTCATGAGTATGAGTAGATTTGTGTCATGTGTTTGTGGACTGATTAGTTTTGAGATATTATGTTTTCCGTACCTCTATATATATGTATGTGTATATGGACTCTCAGTTTTGGATGTTTTTATGAATATATTCACATATGGTTTTGCAAAGTTATTTTGGATTAAACTAACCATGCAAGGGCCTTCCATTACTAAAAAAGTTTAATTGAGGTAACAGCTTTCCTACTGAGCTTTCAAGCTCACCCCTTCTCTTTTTCCCCCCTTTCAGGTGATCACTTATTCGAGTCAGTTGTCTCGATGGCTAGGCAAATCACTTGGCTTAGGCTCATTGTCTTATTTCTCCTTGGGTCGGTACTTTTCTTTGTCTCACTATTTCTCCATGTCTAACTGTTTAGTCAAGTCCATTGAGTCTATTAAGTGAATGTATAAGGATGTATTTACTACTCTTTGAGGATTTGGTATATATATATGAGACCCTATAGTTCCCAAGGAGCATATTTTTTTAAAGTTTTAAGTGCTTGGAAATTTTGATTAATTCTGTAAATCAATTTTTGGACTTCTCGACTCAAGATTTACGAACTTCATTTAAATCAGCGCTAAGTTTTTATCAAACCAAGTTTTCGTACAAATTTACTATGTTTCATCAAATTTTAATTGACATATCTCTCTTAATAAATTAAACTAAAAATGCGTTCCCTTTTTATAGAATTTCTTATGAGTCAAGGATTAAAATGAAACATCCAAGTACTGCGTTTTTTCTGAATTTTGTAAAATTCCTTATTTATATTAATTTACACACAAAATTACTCAAAAGTCACGGCTTAGGATTTTGGGTCGTGACAAAACTAGTCATCAAGAAGAGTCACATAGAACACTCCAAATTAACTAGGATTAGTAGCATGCATCATGCAATTGGGGCCTTATGACCAACAGATCCTACTAGCTAGAGTCTAGTGGGGTAACTTAATGGATAAAGCAGAGAAGATTTATACATATTAATTATTTTGAGAACCAGACGAAGAAGGCACAATTAATCATATGAGGCTTAAACACAGAAGGTGCAGATAGAAGTGAAGTCTAAGAATATTATATGTATACACTTAATCAATTCTAGCCTGTTATTAGAGCCTTATAGTGTAAGTGTATAGAAGGCATAATAGCTTTGTCAACATATTGGTATCTTCATTAGTCATTTGCAATGAAGGCAATTACAGCTTGACTCATGCCCTAAAAGAAAATGAAAAAAATAAAAGAAAAACAAAGGAAAGACCCAATAAAACAAAAAAGAAACAAAATCGGAATATTTCACTAAGTCTCTTTGGCTTGAGAATTAATGATATCTTCGAAAACTGGTCTGCACTTATTTCCTAATAAAAATCTAAAGAAAATCGAAAGATAAAACAAGAAAAAGAAGCATCTTAACGCCCTTTGAGCTCATGAAATTAAACCTAATGGAAAAGCTAGTATTTGTAGTGGTAACATTTGCACGGTCAAAGTCATCAGAATCAAAATCAGAATCCATTTCCTTATAATCATGCCAACCATACCAGGAGAATCATCCTCATCTTCTCAAGTTTAGTCAAAGGTGTTGGTTTTGAAACGATTTTCGCAACAGAAGATTGACCTAAAAATAATCAAAACTTTTTTTTTATAAAAAAATTGACTATATAAGTGCATGACATTAATTCATAAAAACATAAAACATACAAAGAGAATAGATCTAACACCTCTTGTAGTCTATTAGCGGATCTAAATTTTTTTGTCTTCTAAACCACGATCTTCCAATACAAGCCTCAAGTACAACTGGATGAATGTATGAGCCATAGGCATTATGTACAATTTCTTAAAACTCACACTTTAGACCCTTGTAATATTCTCAATACATGAGATTGCAAGAGTTTGTTCTACAGAGAATAGGAAGATTCCCTTCTTTTTTTTTCTCTAGGTTATGAAGGCTCTATAGAAAATAATATGTAGTGTATTCTGTATTTTCTGCTAGGGTTTCCTTTATATATATAAATATATTTTTATTAAACTATTTAAAATATAGATATATTAATCAAATTAATATGTATGTATATATATATATATATAAGTTTAAAAAAATGTCACTTGTTTTTAATAGGAAACATAATCTTTTTTTTAATTTATAAAAAAACGTGAGTTTATATATATATTTAAATTAATCATTCTAATTAATTAATATTTATATCTTAATAAAAAAAATTTAGTCAGTCTCTCAATTTCTATTTATCTAATTATATGATAATTAGATATTTCAAAATTTAAACAAATTAGGAAATTATCCCTCCATAAATTTAAAATTAATTAATCAATTAATAACAATTATTAATTACATATAGATAAACTATTTATTTAGACAAAGTATACAGTAACTAAAATGAAATAATATAATATCTAATACAATGTTTGTAAGAGGTAGAATTGGGGACCTATAGACCTATAATTCAAACTCTAATAAATTAAAACTCTTTAATTAATTTATCTAATTTATTAATTCTAGTATTACTCCACTAAAAATATAGAATTGCATTATTAAAGTTACATAATTAATTTATTTAGAACACAATAAGTAGTCCATCGATTTAATCATTACATGCAGTTTAATCTTCCACAGACAATTTATAATTATAGCTAAGTCATGTTCCGTTTACCTCTCCAATTACATCTTTATCCTTGTGTACTATTGATTCTCTAATGAACAATTAATTTATAAATCTATTATAAATTGAATACTCAAAATGTTCAAGTTCTGAATCAATACACAAGGAAATTATCTTTCTAGCTTCCTAATGGAAGGATTGAATTTCATATTTATAAGCTATATTCCTAACTACTCATCTCATCATTCTCCCAAGATACAAGTATTTCGATCTATTTAGGAAATAAACCTTTAACAAGTATGTGAAAAAACATAATATTATAAATAGAAGTCTATAACTACACAGGATTAAGATTGCTTTACATATGATTATCTAGTGACATTATTTGAACTCTCAATAGTTAACGGAATTTATGTGAGATTCAAATCATATCTGGTTCAGTCCTATATAATTGAATTATATAAAGTACCTCCATTGTGATGTCAACATATTAATAATCCGGATAAGACTATTATATTTTCAATGTTAATGGACTGTACTAATAACATTTAATTAATTATTACAGACTATATTTAGTTATACTAAATTTGTGGTCACATAAATAAATTAAAGATTTTCTGATATTTAAAGACATAAAAATTATGCACAAATTCAAATAAAATAATGTCATTTTATTATTTTAACAAATATAAAAAATATACATATTTTAACTTTTAAGACACAAGCTCTAACAAAAGAACTAGAAGCGACTCTTCTGTGAAATTCCTATCGTGAAGCGGATCTATCTTTGTAGCTTTACTGGCACAATCATAACAAACAAGTCTTTTGACTATTCTTCCAAGGTAAAATGGCTCAAACCAATGAAACTAGCATTCCTGGCTATCAACTATAGAGCATAAGTAGAGATTTATTATTATTATTATTATTATTATTATTATTTTTTACAAATAAACACAACTAGTTGTAAGTCTTTAGTTTCTTTTGATTGATGGTTTATCGTATATAGGTTTTAGTACGTAGTTGATTAGCTGCTCCATTACTGCCAATTGCTGATAATTATATAGGTTAGGTTTAACGAGTACTTTTCATTTTTTTTTATTACAAATAAACACAACTAGTTGTAGTCTTTTGTCTCTTTCGAATGATGTTTAGTCGTATATAGGTTTTAGTACGTAGTTGATTAGCTGCTGCCAACTGCTGATAATTTTATAGGTTAGGTTTAACGAGTACTTTTCATTTAGTTATATAAAAGTACGATTACCACTAGTACTTCCGAGGAATTTTATTAAAAATACACCATAATAGCGCCAATTACACCCGTAAGATATGCTCATCTCAACAAAAAGTTCCAAATATATGCGTGTGACAAAAATACTCGTAGAAGCATATTAAGGACTTGATAAGAACCCAAAACTTAAAAAACTCTTCATTCTCTCCTACGATTTCAACCCAATTTCTCCCCAAGGCCATTCTCCTTCTCCTTCCTCTCGCTAGCTAGTTGCTCTGTTTGATTTGAAGATTCAATTTCACGTCCTTTTTGTCGTCGTCCAAGGTCCCTCGAACCTATTTCTCTCTCGTCGTCGATGCTCTGTCGAACCGATCTCTCTCTTTCTCTCTCTCTCTGACTCTGACTTTGGAAGCATGCTCTCTTCGTAGAACTGAAGCTTTGTCGAACCCAAGCTTTGTTAAGTTAAGTAGTTGAAATTTATATAACGTCCAAAAATTAGCGTTTGGAGAATTATAAGTTTAAAGTGTGTTTAGAAATTGGGTTACGATCTATATGATTTTAGATTGAGGATGTAAAAACCCGGAATTTTCGAGGGTAATTTAGACTTTTTACCAATTTTTCGGATATTTTACTGTGGGGATTAATTTACAAAAATTTTGTGTAGAGGGACTAAATTATAAATTTTGGGAGACTAGATTGATAGAAATTTGAAATTTGGAGACTTATGTGCAATTTTTGAAAAAATTGCACAGCCCTATAAGACAGGGCCACGTGCCCGTCCTTTTTCTTCTCTCTCTCTCTCTCTTCTTCCCTGAGCTTTCTCTCTCCTCTCTCGGCCGCACCACCGCAGGACATCGCAGGATTGCCGCCAGTCGTCGTTCACCCGTGCCACCGACTGGTGTCGACTCGCTAGGCCGCGCCGAAGCCCCGCCGCCCCTCGCTGGTCGTTGCCACCGCCTGGTTCGTCAGAAAACTCCATAGAATCCGATTTGAGCCATTTCGGATTTTTGATTGCCGGCGAAGATTCTGGCCACCATTCGACCCCTAACCAGTCCCATTGGATTCGTATCGTTGCAAGGATCATCAAGATATATATATCTCAACCCCATTTTGCCCGAATTGAAAGTTGCCATTTTTGGGCATTTCGAGTTTATGGTTGTTGTTTTTAATTCGGCCGTTAGATTGTATTTTTGAGTTCATTTTTGGAATGTACTCAGAAAATGGAGAAGTTTGATATATATATATTGTGTTGTTTGGTGATCGGCACGAAAAGCGAGATCAGATGGTCGAGATTTTGCCTCGTTTTATCTGCCCGGCTGGATGTGGGCCCGGATCTGAATCGGACAAGTTATATGTCTAACCTAGCTATTTTGGGTGCTAGGAATGCAGTGAAGAGGTCCGTTTGTGGAATTGAAGCTCCGGTGAGAAGTTGGTTTTTCGCAAGAGGATAATCGAGAGCTTGGAATTGGTTCCCGACCTTCCGCGCGATCGCCAATGACACCTTGAGGATTCAATAGCGTGGTATTACTTTTCGAGCGAGGTAGGGATTCAATTACCTGTGTTTTATATCGTTTTCAAATAAAACTTATTTTCTGCAATATATGAGAACAAATGTGATTTTTGGTTTCTCGAATATCTGTGATGGGAATTGGTTGTATGAGATATATACTGTATTGTTCTGAGAATTTTCTGAGTGCAGGTTATTTTGGGTAAATTAAAAATAGGGTCGTTATGCTGCCCGTTTTTCTATAAAAACCTAGTATGCTGATTTTACTGAAAAAGCAGAGCACGATTATTTTCACACTTTAGTTCTGTATTGTACATGTCATAGGATCATACATGAGCACCGTGTTAGCATTATGGGTCTACAGTGTGGCACTGCGTGCCCCACTATTGGTGAAAGTCCGTAAACTCGCACGGGGTCTTGTTACTTCTGATTACCTCTCCATTTGGCAGGTGTAGGCAATTCAGTTGCCTCTCCAGGTTTGGTAGGCGATACATGGGTGTCCCCTCCGGGTATGGGCTTAGGTATCAGGCAGACTGTTAGGTACACTTAGTGCCATCATCCTGGGTTTCCACAGATAAGAGGATGTGAGCTCATGGATATGGGTTGATTTGTGTCATGTGCATATGAATTAAATGGTTTTGATTACACTGCTTTATATATATATATATATATATATATATATGTGTGTGTGTGTGTGTGTGTGTGTATGTTTTGGACTAAACTAACCATGCAGGAATTCTCCATCACTAAAATGTTTTCGATCGAGGTAATTATTTTTTCTATTGAGCATTTTATGTTTACCCTCTTATCTTCCTCCTCAGGTGGTGTCCACTGCGATCTTAGTAATCAGGAGGAGTAAGAGGCCATCTTGACTGTAGTTCATTTTTTGGTAATGCTAGAAGTCTACTATTGTGGTGCTTGGACTGTTCGGAGTTTTGTATTAGCATTGAATCAAGATTACTATTTTCTATTTTGTCTGTAAACTTATGTATGCCGTTCTGGGATTTAACTTGTTGTTGTAGATAATGATGATGCTTGAATTTATATTTGATTTTTCCGTTTTTCAATTATTATTCGGTATATGTTTAATGGTGTATACGAACTGTGGGAGTGGTTTACGGGATGAAATTCTAAATATTTTATTTAAATGGACCGTTTTGTAAAAACTAGAACTTTTGACACTTTTCAAATAAATCAAGGAATTTCCCATCTTTGTGAAATTCCCCTTCTGCTACTAGACCGTGTTTTGGGTCGTGACAGAGGGTTTGTACAGAATTAGGGTTTTCAAATATTTTGATAAATTTCAAATCAGTTTGATTTATTTCAATAGCTGCTTGATTCATTTTCGATAAATTTTCGAATGATTCCGATTGATATTCGATTTGCATGCACTAATAGATCACTCTCATATATACGCATGTTTTCAGTGCTATTCAATTATATGCGATTGTGTTTCAAATATGGCAATTCAGCCTATATATATTTCAATTGGTATTTTTGATATATTTCGATAGGACGTAGGAGTTCGATGCACCCTCTGGTGGTGCAGGTGTTAATCTGTGTCGCATTTTGATTTTGCTTCGATGTGTTTAATTAGTTCATGTATTATCTCTAACTTCCTTAATATTCTATTGTTTTCGATTCCTTTTTGATTAATTTCGATATCTTTTTTTTTTTTAGAACAAATTAATTTCGATATCTTTCAGTATTTGCTCAATTACTGTCAAAAATTTGTGCATTTGATTAGTATTTTTCACATAGTTAAGTCTAACTAAAATTTTTTCCATAGCAGATGTCAAAGGTAATTATACTTTAAAATAAACACTACATTAGGAGGAGGGTGACATTTTGGGCTAGCCTAATCATATAGAAGACTAAGGCCCAATTTGAAAAACTAGATTTGATGGGAAGGGCAAAAAGTTATCCTTTAAGCAATTCTTCATGGCACCTTCTATGTAGTTCTTTGGCCTGCCTATTTATTAGATTCTACTTAATATGGAATATGAGGAATGCATTTCATGTTGCCCGTAAAATTTTTAGATTTGGATTGGGTGAGTTTACATTGTTTATTGGCTTGAGTTTTGCAAAGTACCCGGACCACTATAAACTAAAGACAATGATTCAGGGTAGAAGGCTTGTGGACGATACTTGAGTAATATCAGTATGGTGAGGAGTGCAGAGTTAGAGGATGTATTTTTAAACGGTGTGATATGTAGAAAATAATAACTTGCAATATATAAGGTTACAAAATAATTTAACAAACATTTACAATAAACTTTTAAAGTTACCAAAAGTTTGTTCTACTATGCTTAGTACGAAACTTGATTTGTCTACAGAAAATAAAAAAGTATCTTGGAAATATAGTAACTATGTTAATTGATGAGGCCTGTGTGATACACAATGTCCTTAAAACTGATTCACTTTCTCTCATAGAATGTTTGAGGAATTGCAAGTATCAATTTCTCGAGATCTAACGACGAGAGTAGTAGATGAAGTACCAACACTTTTACTCTACCAACTGGATTACTAGGAACTCTAACACACTTAGAATTATAGCTATGAAATTCCTAGACACTCGAATAATTGTAGGTAGTAGGAAGAAAGAATTAGAGAGAGAACCAGAGAGAAGAGGAAAGTACTCGATTTTGGATGTGTAAAATGAGGAGGAGAATGTCTCTTTTTATAGCTTCTGAAAATAGAGGTTACCACCCTTACTCTTAATGGACATTATTCTCGTAAAGCCAAAAATTACTATTGTGCAATTGAAACTGCCCAAAATGCTAGCCACAAATGCTAGGTAGGTATTTTTTTTTTGGTTCTTGAAACTACAATTTGGTTTAAAGCAGGTTGTAAGTTATAAAGTTTTGTAACTAGTCTATTTTATGAAGCAAAAATATAATGGAAGAAAAAAAAAATTGGACAGTAACAAAAAGTTAGGTTTATTATAGTCAAATTTTCGATCTGGCATTCGTGTCCACAATAATTGAGTATCTATGGTAGGCATTTGCTCAATTTTGATATTTTTTGAGGTAGGTTTTTTCAATATCCTGGAATCATGAATCCATTTACTAGACTATGGTAGGCATTGAGAAGGATATGAAGCAATACAAAAAGGCCTATATATTTGAAGTTTGTGGATAGAAAAATAAAAACTTGGAGAAGGTAAGTATATGGTGTATGCATTCAGCATGCCTTGCATCATTGGGCACATGGGCCGATACCTTCACTGGCCTAACGATACGTTATTGTGAAAATTATACGTAATACCTGTTTTTTAAAACTTATTTCAAAAATACCAATTTTTAATTTTTCTTTTAAAAATACCCATTTTTATGTTTCACCCTTCACATGCAAAATATGAGTGGTCCATATTTACAATATAAATTTTATCCATGAGGTATACATTTTATGTGTAAAATATAAGCGATACACATTTTGAAAATGTGTGTCAATTTTTAGTGTAATTTTTATTCATGAAATGTAGATCACAGTATATATTTAATGTATGAAATATATACTGTGAAATACATTTCGTGTATAAAACAGTGATAGTCTTTATTTTTCTAAAAAAAAGTATAAAAATAGGTATTTATTAAATAAAATAAAAAACAAATATTTATAAAAATATGGTTTTAAAAGCATATATTTATGAACTTTTTCCTATGTTATTAACCATGGCTTGAAGTTCCTGAGACGTTATCCCTTACAAAGTCTCTATTGCATCAGATATAGGAGAGCTATAATTCCGAAGGATGCATAATGATGAGTCTATTTCTCAAATATTTATTAAATTCACTAGTTTTAATAACTCTCTTAATGCTTTGCAAAATATTTCCTAATGTCAATTTAGTAAGCAATGCACTAAGAAGTTTTCCTAGAACTTATAAAAGTAAAGTGACGATAATTCAAGAAATACAACTTTTTTCAATTTTCATCGTTTTGCCTTACTTTCGATTCATTTCAGCTCCTTTTTTATCATTCCCCTCCAAAACACTTAACAAATATAAATATACGATAATTAACTTAAAAATAACATGAAAATCGCCAAAAGTAATATAGAAGATTTAATCAAAATATAAACAAATTATGGACCCCTCAAATACACTCACACTTATATTTTTCTATTACTCGATAAATTATACAAAAACTAAACAAGCCTAACCTTCCACCTTTTCACCTCTGAGAATAATAAAAATATATAGTTAAGTATACCTTGAATCCTTAGACTAGCGACCCTTACCAGGTGACATAAGTCATTTTTCAGTCATGGGATTATAATATTATATGTTGTAGTCTTTTCTATGAAATAATGAATTAATGCATTGCTATTGGAAGATCACGATTCTCATGGTTTCCTTTCCAAGTCTTGTATGAGCATTTTCCTTGTATGAAATATCCAAAATTTTGACAAAGCTTAACATTGAAAATGATCATAAAAAATTTCCATTTAAAAAACTGATCATAAAAAATTGAGGATTATGGATATCAATCTAGCAAGTGGATTTAAAATAAGATTATCTTGTGTAGGTGTTATCCAAACGAGTCTCCAAAAATCCCGGCCCACTTTTTAGGACATTATAATTAAACGACTTTTGTTTACCAGCGCATGCAATAAATGAAACAATGTATTAAATAACTAACAACGTGGAACTGCTTCAAATTTTCGGTGTGACGAAACATTCCATCTTAGACCAATTAATGATGTAACAGTAAAAGGCTGGCGATATGAGATGAGATTAACTCAGTAACAAAATCAAGACAAGTAGAAATTGATCATAGATCTTGCATTTCAATCTGGCATATTATTCCTTGATATTTAAGGGGGTTTCTTCTTTTTTTGTTTTTCATTTTATTTTATACCTCAATAATGATATGATTTTTTGCAATTTAGTGAGCATATTTTTCTTTTAAGCTTAGGTGTAATATGATTTTTTTTTTTTTTTTTTAACAATTCTAAGGACAATAATAGTTCAAATATGTCAAGCCATGAGGTTATGATTGGTAAGCTGGAGATTTCAGGGGAAAAAAAAAGGTCAGAAGACAAGAAGAAATGAGAGGCACTTAACCTATGAAATTGGAAAGTGGAGCGATGAATGAGAGGATTATTTTGTTATTGTTTTTTTTTTTTTTTTGAAAGAGAGATGCGAAAAGATAAAAATCAACTCTTTCGTTACAAAAATGAAAGATTACAACGAAAAAGGAAGATTTTATATGTACTTGCAAATTTATAAACTATTAATTAGTATAAATGAATATATGATAAAATTATTTTGGCTCAAAAAGTAATTATAATGGATTAGATAAGATGAGATTGCATCTCATCCCCTTCATAATCTTTCAAGAAAAGATATAGAATGTGGCATTGATGTAAAACTTGAGGGATATGTATATGAGTTTGGAAAGGTCAAGGGTTCAAACCTTGGTAAAGTGTATGTGTGTTATTTTTTTTTTAAATTTGTAGTAAATGGTGGTCATTAGTTAAGTCCCACTTTTTTTTTTTTAAAAAAAAGAATGTGACATTATAGTGATTTCTAATTTGCATGCTTTTCTATTCTCTTTAATAACCTCTTACATTAAATAAAGGTTAACCGTAAAGATACTACAAACTATAAAGTATGATTTTTTTGTAAATTTAGCTATGTTTTTAGCTTGTGTAAAATTATATCTTAATATTTAAAATTACTATAAATGTCTACCCTATGTATATAAATTAACAGAAAAATTTCTCACTAAATACAAAATTTGAATTGAAGATATTGATATTTTATTTTTTTGAAAAACAAAAAAAATCTATTGAAAATAACTTAAAATAATTAGCACAAACTACCTATTTGTACACAAAAAATACAAATTTGATAGTATTTCATATGTAAAAGTATAATTTTATACAAATCAAAAGACGATCAAAATTGCAAAAAGGTCATATTTCAAGGTTTTTTTTTTTTGGGCATTTAACCCACCAAATAAAAATACAAGTAAAATATGTACCTAATATATGCATCCACTAATCTATCCATCCCTCTTATTTCAACTTCTCACACTCCTACCAATGAGACTAAACCATTTGTCACCCGATCTCGTAAAAGCCTAATAGTACTCTTAAACCCTATCACAACTAGAAATTGAAAAACATATAACATCACAAAAGCTATAGCGAGGATGAGTTAGATCATGGTGTAGTCAAAGCATTTGAATTTGACTAGGAAGAGCACTTCTGGTTATATCTACACATTTAGTGGCATAATATTAGTAGGGTTTTCAAAGTTGTAAAAGATAGTTGTACTATCCACTATATAGGCAGAGTAAGTTGCCTTGAATGAAGCTAGTAAGGAGATACTATGGTTGCCATTTTTCTTGGAGGAATTAGGTCACAAGCATAGAATATAATGTTGTATTATGACATTTAGAGTACTATTTACTTAGCGAAAAATCCTATTTATCATACCATAACACAATATATATATGTTTGATATTACTTTTTAAATCAACTTTGGAATATAGAATGTTAGCGCTTGAAAAGATCCAAAGAAATTAGAATCTGGTTGATATGTTATCAAAGATTATAACAATCTAGAAACTGAAGTTGTACGCAACTCCAATTGGACTCTGAGGATTAAGGAGTGTTGTAATTGTAGGATGACATTGATAGACTAGTTTTCAAGTGCGAGATTATTAGATGTGTAAGCCTAATTATACAAACGAAAATTGCTAAGATGAAATATTGTACACTATGTATATGTAGATTAATTTTCTCGTAAGGCCGATGTAGGGGTTGGAAAGAGGATAGTAAACCCCCCCATGGGCGGCCGAGTCTTTAAGGAAATTTTATTCATAAGGGCATATTAATTAGGGGTAATATAATTTCATATGTATTTCAGTTGCCTTAATTTTTTCCTCTATATAAAGGTATTAGGATATAGAGTTTAAGTAAGTAAGATTAAAGATAATTCGCAGAGTGTGAGAGAGGCGTGATACGAGATTTTTTAGTAATATTTATTTTTCATCCTAACGAAATCTGCAATTTTTCATCATAATGAAAATCTATAGTGATGAAAACGTAGCTTTCATTGTTGAGAGTGAAGCATTATAAGTATGCGTGTTTCTTGAATTCTGGTTTTATTCGCTCTTGGTAGTAAAAGACTAGGACACCTTAATCCTTGCCTCTCATTCACGTGTGTATATTTTTATCAGACTTATTTAGATAATAAGAAACATTTGATATATTAATAGATGAGTTATTATTATTATTATTATTAACTCTATAAGCCCTTTCTCTGTTAACAAGAAGTTATGAGATGATTTATTAGGGATAACTGAAAATAATTTACAAAGTATGATTTTTCTGCAATTTTAATTATATATTTTTATTTGTGTAAATTTATTTCCTCACATTTCAAATTTTTATAAATTTGTACTTTCTGTGTACAAATTATGTAATTTTTGCTAATTGTTTTAATTTATTTGCAATAGAGTTTTTGTATTAGTTAGCAAAAATAAAATATTTTTATTTCTGATTTCGTATTTAGTGAAAAATTTGTTAATCAATTTATATACTGCATAATTTTACTGAAATTTAAAATATAGAAATATAATTTTATACATCCCAAACGACTTATGTCAAAATTATAAAAAAGTCATACGATATTGGTTCGGACTAATCACCTAGCCATCAATAATTGCCGAACTTTTTTAGTGTAACTTTCTTTTGATTTTTAATTAGATTAAAATATAAAACCTATATTTGTCTAGTTGCTCTCCTCATTACTTAAATGGCCACATATAACCTCATATGTATGCAAATGCAAATGGAACTAATAATTAGTTGCCTCGATTTTTTACCACCCTTTTTCAAAGAAGAAGAATAATTAATTTTAACATCTATTTTGAAATTTATTTTTTTGAATTAATCTATGCAGCAACTTGGACACGTAATTTATGAGTGAAACAATTCTTACTTGATTTTAAAAATTGATATGTTAGTTAGCCAATAACATGCCACATTTCCAATAAAAAAGAACAAGAAAACAAAATAACATGCCATTGTATTAAACGGAAGAAAAAGTTAGGTGCTCCCGCGGCGAGAACGGGTCGTCGCGTCCCAGTCAGGGATGAACTGAAAACGACTTTTCTAGGGATTTTTACCAAGCATCGAACAGTTACTTCAGAACTGGTATAAAAAAGTGACTTGAAAGCTTATAATTTGTACCAACATTATAATGATACTTCCTTTTAAACAAAACTATTTGCAAGTACACGAACATGATCTTGATTTGTAAAAAGACCAAAAAGTTAAAAAAAAAAAATCACGTTTGAGCCATGTTATAATTCTTTTAATTTAGACTAAAGTTGTTGTTTTAACAGAAACAATTCATCATTAATAAAAACTTCATTTGTCAAATTAAAAATTTTGTCAGATTTGACTACTAGAGTGAATATTTTACATTATTTTTTAAAAAATATTTTATGAAGTGTTGACATAAAATATTTTTAGCCCAATTAAGTGAGAATTATAACTAAAATTTTGACGTAAATCAGGGAATGTTAATTTAACTTTCTCTTTATAAATATGTTGCAAATTTTAACGCCAATGTTCATCTCTATCATTTGAAGAGATGTATCACTATCTATTCTGGTCCATATTACTACTTTATTTTATTTTTGAAAAGCTGATCATAGTGGTCTATGACTCCATTTTGTCTAGTGTTATTTGGTGCTCTTGGTAGCCACCATTTCCGTAGCTGTACATATTGCTCTTTCAAACGAGAAACACATTTAAGCACCTCTAATGCAATATGTCTGAGGATGCTATTGTCATATTTTAATGTTTGTGTTAAAAAAAAAATCCGTAATATTGCATTAATTAATATAATCTTTTGACATGTAATGTATTTTAGGGGAATTCAAACCCCTTTTTTTGGATGTGTCCTTAGAATTTTTTTTTTTTTCAAACCATTGAATCAAATCTTGTGCACAGAAATTATTTGAGAAAAGAGGGGAAGAAAAAAAGTAAGACAAGAGGCCCACAAATATTGTAAAAATTAAAATATATAATGAAAATAGAAGATGAGTTCCAACTTTTTTTTCCCCCCTCAATTAAGCTAGGAATTGCTCCCGGGCATCCTTAAAATAAAATGTTTATCATACATCTTAACCATCCTCTTCCTCTTCCCCCAGAGAGATCGGAACTTTTTTTTATTCTTTTATTCTTTTTTTTTTTTCCAAATAAAAAGATGAATAAATAGGTCCATCATACATAAAATCCATTAATCAGTTGTTTTGATATAATTGCTATGCTTAGTGTGTAAATCGTTAATTTTTTTAGGATTAGATTTAAAAAAATGGAGCAAG
>JXTB01000322.1:168325-240688 GCA_002914805.1 Parasponia andersonii | reverse complement strand
AAATTGCTTTGTTCCTCAATTCTTAATAAACTTCCGGTGTGCACATGTATGTTGGCTGTTGTATTGTCCCTCGTTAAATTTAGCTCTATTGGTATTATATATCTACCATAAATTTATCCTATTTTTTTTATTTAAAAAATTAAATTAGCACAATCTTTTGCAATAGATATAGTCTAGATTTCTTTTATTCCCACAAATGTGATCAATGCTACTTTATGAATGGCCCACTTATTATGGAAAGTGTATAGTTCCTTGAGTATGTACAAGATTTTCAGAAGTCAATAGAAGGGAGGGTAGTTTTGTCCATTTCATAATGGTCAAAATGAAGAAAGCAGTGAGCTAGCTTATAGATTTATGTGCATATATAGGTGATTATTGAGCTGTTATAATTGTGCATACATTCATCTAAAAAAATAAAAATATTGTGCGCACAATATCTCGAAAATGGAGTCCTCAAGTAGTTTGAGTCCTTCAAATCCATTCTATTTTCTTGAAGAAGCCCTTAAGGCCTTCTTCATATGTTTGGGTATTGAGAGCCATAAAACTCATGACGATCAAGCTGCAACTTCTGATCAGGCTTATCCGCCTGGTCATGCGTATTCTAATACAGAAGACCCTGTAAAATATCTCGATCTCTCTCTCTATATATATATACATACTTTATATTATATATGTATTTATATGTACATACACATGTTTTTGTGTGTATCCAAACGAGTAATATATTGAAAAAGAACACCAATTTCTCAAACCGACTTTTTTCTACCAAGTACTGATGCTAAGATTGCTCTGGATGTCCAGTTTCAACGTTGAGGTCTTTGTTTTAAAATATATATGATCCAAATAATTGTTGCATCAATTTTGTGCAAGAAAATATAAATATTTCTTGCTATTTCAATTTAATTATTGTCTTCTTTTTTTTAATATGAAGGATCAGATTGTTATTTCTACAAGAAATGCTCCAAAATCGGGCCTAGTCAGAGGAGGTGGTGGTCAGCATTTTTAAGTCTTCTCAGATCTCCTCCTTTCATGTTTTAGCCCAACAACGTACTTTCGAGCTAGCGACATTTTCTGTGTATTTACACTATTCAATCTCCCCAACCCTCTTGTAATTTGTAGTGTTTATTTTCCTTTTAAAAAAAAAATGTAGTAGTCACGTGTATAAATATATATGGGCAAGTTCCTGCAAGTAATTTGTGAAGAATCTATTATATTTATGTACCTACAAATTTATATATATCGCTAAAATTTCTATATGGAAAAGATTATATTAATCACCCTTCAACATTAAGTACATTCCACGAATAATCTTGTACTCTTAGTAATTACAATTACATCTTAGAATATGACTTTCCACACCAAATCTCCTCGAAGGGCCCAAATTATGGAAAATTCACTTGAAATGCCGAAAGACCCTTACTAAGATGTGTCCAATGAAAATATATAATTATTACTCTACACCTAATCAAGCATTATTATAATTTTTAATTTATTTAGAAAAGGGGTTAGAACGCAGAAATGTTTCGATATGGAGTTAAAAATTGTTACGTCGTTTGGAAAGTTTTAGGAAGTGTTTTTTCAGAATTTTGAGAGATTTAAACCTGATTTGACCACTTCAAAAAAGTATTGTGTGCAAAAAGAATAAAATTAATGCAGTTTATTAATTGCATTTACTGGGAATACAAGATTATCCATCAAAATCAAAGAGACGAAAAGGCTAGTGTTGCCTATACCAAACAAGTTGAGATTGTTGGATTGATTTTAATGAATTTTACCGTTTTTTGAGCTTAGTTCATTCAAATAATTAGATTTAGTAAAAAAAAAAAGTTAAAAAGGAATCACAAAAAATCACATGATTCAACAAGCATTGTCTACATCCACGGAGCTAAGTCCAAAAGGTAAATTTCACCAAGAGGAAAATAGAAATACAACTAAGGTCTTAAACAATGAATTCTAGAACTCCCATCTATTGCCGTCTGAAACTATTTCCGCTCCTTGCATGAAAAATGCTTTTAAACACCAGCTCGCTCCTGCAGGTGGAATGCTTGTTGAACTCTCTTCAATCAAGCTCAAGTGCTCCTTTTGGCAGCAGTTACTGTAGAAATCCCTTTGATCCCTCTTGCAACCAAGTGTGCTTGAGCTCCCTTCAAGCTTGAGTAATTTGTATCCTACCAACTTGAGGATGTTAAGATTCCTCCGCTCCGATAAACTTCACTTAAGTAATTCCAAGAGTCGGCTCAATGATCTTTGAAAACCACACTTCAAGAAAGCATGTTAAAAACAAAAAGAAATTCTTATAAAGGAAGAATTTCTTTGATGAAGATCATACAAAATGATAAACTAACAAGCCTAAAAACATAAGTTCAATGTTTCCAAAGGGGTTAAAGAAGCAAAATGATCATACATTGTATTTATGTGCTCTTCTTAGGTCCGCAGGGAGAATATCTCGTATATTTTGCAATTTTCGCAACTCCAGATCAGCAAAATGATATTTTGTTTTTAGCAAAAGTCTGATGCAGAAATGGCAAAACATTCTCATAGCCTGTGAAGACAAACGTTCATAGAAACAAACAATGTCAAGACCATCTTATAGCTTGGCATGACAATGAAGATTCAGACCGTATTTGCTTTGTTTTCTTATAGATACTTTGATTTAAAAGCATGATCAAGGACAGTTAAAACTAAACACCAATTTTGACATATTATGCCAAAAATAAAACCTAACAATCTTCCCCTTTGGCATTTCCTTATGGAAAAAAATATTAACAACAAACTTAAACAACATGGAACTCAAAGGAAAGAACACCAGTGTCCAAACAGAGATAAAGACGGGATTCATAAAACAGAGCAAGGTCAAAGGATACTTAGCATGACTGTTAAGAAGCTTCCCCTTGGTAGGCGCAATTTCAATCAATCCCATAGTAATCTCCCACTCAAGAGAAGAAAGACCAAGCTCAAAATAGTTATAGCTTCATGCAAAAACTCCTTTTTAACTATTGCTAAGAGTAATTACAAATTAGACTTGAGTTTTCTTTCAAACTCGTTGAATTAATTGATATTGAAACATTGGGGTGTTGCGGCTTTTCCATTGGAGTCATTTTGAGATCCTTGGACAATCCAAAATTTATTGGCAGATCAATTTTTCCTGATAGGAAAAACATGTGGATGGATTAGGAATGATTTCTAGTTAGTTACAATCACTTTTAATTGTTGATTTGCAGGTTGGTGGTGACTAAACACATGTTTCTCTGTATGAAGACTTCTTGTGTAGAAGGATTTGTGGAGAACAGTTTTTATTTTGGCTACTTCATTAGAGATATTTCTATAGCCATTTGTATTTGGGAAATTAAGGGCTTGTTTGGCATTGTTTTTTGTTTTCTGTTTTTAGAGTTTTGTTTTCAAAAATGAGAACAAAAACTATTTTTTAATGTTTTCAGAAAACAATAGGTGTTTGGAAAATATTTTCTAGAAACATTTTTTAGGTAAAAAAATTATATGAATATAAAAAATCATATTTATATTATAAAAAAATATTTAGAAAGAAAAAGTCAAGATATTAACTAGAGATAAATTCAAGTAAAAGAATGAGAAGAAAGAAAGTCACAAGAGAAGAGGTAATGAAAGATAATAATAAGAGAAAAAGTGAAAAAGTGATAAGGGAGAATAGAGAAATAAAAAGTGTTGAGAAAGACAGAAGAAAAAAAAAGCTAATGAAAACACACAAGAGAGAGAAAATAATAAGAATGCACAGAGATAAAAAATAAAGATAAAAAAAATTATAAAAAATAAAATAGCAATAGAGAATAAAGAGATATAATGTGATTAAAAAAAAATAAAGAGATAAAAAATAATGAGAGAGAAAGTGATGGAAAAAATAAGATGAGAGAAAATAATGAGAGAATGAGGAGAAAAAAAGTGATAAGAGAAAATGACGTGAGAAAAAATGAGAATGGAGAGAAAGTGAGGATGAAAAATAGTAAGCATAGAGAAAGTTATGAGGGAGAAAATGATGGAAAAAAAAAATCATATGAAATTATTTTTTTTAGAAAAATAAAAAGTTAAGAAAATACATTGAAAATAACATTTTATTGTTCTCTGAATTTTTTGTTTTTTTAAACTCTGTTTTGAAAAATTATTCTCAAAGAACAATGCCAAACTTCTTTATTTATTCTCATAGAACTATTTTTTGTTTTTAAAAATAAAAAAATATTTTTTAGGTACCATGTTAAACAATCCCTAAATTTTTCTAAGTAATTCTTTGTGTGTTCTCACCGCTTTCAAGGAGAAAAACTTCACATTTTCATTAGAAGGTCGATTTGGAGCTTTATCGAAAATTAAATCAAGTTGAGTGGTACTTGCCGAACAGGATTGGTTAATCAATTCAACACAATTACCTTAATTGGAAATTATTCAGGACGTGTTCACTTCAGTGCTGTCAATGAATGGCTGCACGGTTGATTACGTTGTTTAAAGCTTGTTGTAGGACATCCTCGGGTATATTTCATTGCTTGAGGGGAATGCAGAAATACTGAAGACATTGATCAAAACCAAATTTTAAAGAAACCCTATAAACACCTATCTGATTTACAAAATAAACCATACAAGGGTGTCTTTCTCATATAGTAAATTTGATGTACAAACCAATGAAGAGAACAATGGTTTGGCCTAAAAAAGAACACACTTCATTACATTATAACAAATGAATAGGAACCTTAATTTTCATGACAAAAACATTTGACGATCTTTCTAGTTGGAGAACCATCGACATTATTGCTCGAACTAAGTCAGCTTTCGCCATATCGATCCCTTGGAAGCTGTTAAGCATTTTACTCTAGGGAAAACAAAACCCGCCTTTGGAGGATTTCTATCAACTAGAGAATTCTCATAAATATCTTTGCACTCTTGTACAACCTGTTCAACAGATCAATATAATGTTATATTGGCAAAAGATGAAACTCCAGCCCCTTTCTTCAAACGAGTTATATCAATGCATAGAAAGTGTAACCAAACAGAACTAATTAATGTCTATAGGGGATAATGAAAAATCAACTTTTTCGTTGCCCCCAGAAATTTTGTCGATCACAGTAGATTAAGCACTCAAGACTCGAGTGGTTCTCACAAGATGAATCAAAATATTCCACAATGATTCAGTTCACACAGTTTATCAGCCTAAAGTGAGACAGTAGTCTATGTATAAAAAACCAAAGACCGTGTGAGACTTAAAAATCATGATATTACTTGGCCTCCGGATAGTAGGTACCGTGTCTAAGAGAAATTCACAACCCAAACATAGTATGGTTTGTCTAGTTTTTTCGTTTATTATTCCTACTATACGCTACATTTTAATACTGTGTCTTGGAACATGGGGTGCCGAAACGTACCTCTTTGGCATCCTTTCGTGGTATGCCTTCTCTGAGGCCAACAAGTTTCTCAACAACTTCAGGCTGCAATAGAGTTCATAAGAAATTCTTAATAAATAGTTTTAAGAGCAACAACTTAATAATTAAAGAGAAACCAAAATACAGAAACACGGTATCTCCGTGGTGAATTCATGCACAAATTACAAGATAACAATTATAACTTAGCCAGCAATAAAGCAATTTCTGCACTTGATAGCAAAGTATAGATGACATGTTGAATTTCAAAAACAAATAAATCTAGTTCGAATGAAGATCATTAAAATAGTTACCGGGCAGTCAGGTTGATGTTCAAGAATATTTGTGTAAATTAGTGTGAAGGTATCCAGGCTCTCTGCTGAGGCAAGTTCTCTTAAATCACTCAGTATTCTGACTCTGTTTTCAACTTTCTGCAGCCAGATAAAGAAATCACCACGTAAAAAGGTTAGAAATGATTGAAAAACAATAAAGAATTGATTCAATTGTTTGTTTACAATAAGTAATCATGGAATGAAACAGGGTAAATTATATTTTTACAATACTCACCATTGGATTATTAAATTATGTTAAAGTGGAGAGAGAGATTGAGGATAGAGAAAGTGGAAAAAATAGAATTAAGAAAGAAAAAGAGAAGATAGAAAAGATAGACATTCCTCCCATATGCTAAAATGGAGGAAAGGTCAATTCTATAAAGATACATGTTTCCGTGTGTTAAAGACCAACCAAATGAAGTAATGTGGCCTTTCCATTCCATTCCCACCAAACAATATCTTATTTCCAAGTTATAAAATGCCGGAGTTTTAGCAATGTCAAAGAAAAGAGGCTGCACTTACAGAAACACTTATATACTCCCTGAAAAAGTCCATGAGAACCTCTTCATCTAATCTCATCCGTTCAATGGTCTCTTCCTTGATGTAGTTCCTCTACGG
The DNA here is from genome assembly GCA_002914805.1 of Parasponia andersonii. NCBI lineage: Eukaryota > Viridiplantae > Streptophyta > Magnoliopsida > Rosales > Cannabaceae > Trema > Trema andersonii. Next base: position 234,363 of record JXTB01000322.1, on the reverse strand, counting down.
CAAAACATGAAGACAATAAAGTAAAAGAAACAAATGTTTTTACAGGTAAATGGATGCAACAGTTCAAAACCAAATAAAAGAAATGAGGGGAAAACAAACAAATTTTATTGACCTCCCTTAAAATTGCAAGAAGTAAACACAATTGCTTTTTTTAAAAAATTATTTAAGCCATCCTAAGAATGATCTGCAAGAGACTTGTTCACCAGGTCCCCTCTTATTTTCACTATAACAGAATAGCTTTTGGCACGTTTACCAATCTAGAATGGAAAAAAGAACAGAAATAAATTTGAAAGGAAATGGATCCTATTGGGAAACTTGTTTGGCAATCAGAATGAGAAAACAGCTTTTTCCTATTGATGCATCCCCTTCCACCCATTCCAATTTCAGGTTAGTAAACATTATATTAGTGTAAATCAGTCACAGAAACACATCGTACTATTTACTTCAAATAAATAATACCTGTGTTAGAAGATGATCAACGTAGACTACCACTGTTTCCTCCAGGCAAGCCTCAACAAATCTCCTAAAAGATCTTTCTTCAATGTACCTTAAATAAACATTGAACTGGATAAGAAAGGCAGTGACAAAAATAACATCACCATATCGGAGCAGATCATCAACTATACTTTATTTAAAACCCAAGTCCGAAAACTGGCTATGATAAATAATAATGTTAGTGCTGCTTCATCAAACCATGAATAGTTTTAAGATAACGTGAAATAGATGCACAAAAAACTGATTGTCTCCTCGTAAAGCAAAGCTGAAATTGCAACTCCCTTTAGTTTTATAAGAAACAGAAATTCAAAAGAGAACATTTATAGAGGACAAAATGTAAAGAAAAGCAGATGCAAGGGCAACTGACTACAAAATGATATCCAAGAATGTATTTGCCAATGAAACAAGAGATGATTTTTTTTTTTCTTCTTTTTTTATTACTTTTGGAGTGGGGATTTGAGAACTCAGGACCCTCCGCTTTGGGAGGAGTGTAGCTACCACTGTGACCACATGAAACATGATATTATTAGTAGAGGTTTGCATGCTAATTATCTTAACATGCCAAAACACTTTTGTCACAAAAATATTGTAGTCCAAGGTTTATTATCCATGGCATAAATTCTCTGGTATTAATCGGGTTAGTCGTTTCAACATCAGCATATTCCTCTGTAGTCTGTCCCTTGAAGGTTATTTCCAGACTAACGTGACGACAAAACAATTGTAACCAATTGAAATGAATCCTGATGCATTAATTAACGTCATAATTCTTCCGTATTAAGATGATAATAGATAAAAGGGACAGTCAGTTTCTTTTCTCCTTTACAATTGTGTAAAATCAAACATAAAACTCGGAAATAGTAAACACATTGAAACCACTGAATAAGGTTTAACAGTTCTAGAAAAAGAAAACTTACATCTTCACATCTGTAAAATAATCACCAAATGTTGCAACAAGATACTCAGTAACCTGCCCTTCACACCACTCTGAAAAATTCACAGAGAAAACTGAACTTGGATGCAAAAACAGCAAACAGGCATAAGAAAAGTGAACAAATCAATTCTTCCCACATGTCAACAAACACACATTGAAGAAGTACTGATCCCCGGTGCACTCCTATTGAATCGAACGGTTAATTTTCAATATGCTCCAGAGGTATACCCAGATTATTAGGTTCGGTTAAGGTTTCATCCTAGATAACTTATTATCTGTTCTTTTGATACCTTAAGAACTACCAAAAAAAATATTAACATCTTACCAATTTTATCAACAGAAATGTTGAATTTTCAACTTGTTTACCCACAATAATTTTTATTTTCATTTTTGAAAAAAACGTAAGATCTCTGACTCCCTTTAATATTAGGAAACAACTAATATAAATCGAATATATTACTTATAAAAGACCATAGCTGTAATTTAAACCTTTATCAGTAAGTGGATTTTTTCAGTTATCCCATCTATTTAAACATAAAGCAATTAATGCAAAGTTCACCTCAAACTTAAAGAAATATCCCTGTGACTCGAGCAGATCAGTCTGTTTTAATTCAATCTTCAATTAAATTTAAGGCAACGTGTATCAAGGAGTTCCATAAGATGCAACAATGAGGACAGATCTATTAAATTACCCAGTAAACAGGTAAGCTATTAAATAAATAAATAGTGCTGATAGGACTGTTTAAAGAGATCTCTCTCTAGTTGATTTCTTGTACAAAAAAAAGTATAGCTCGTTATGTTGAGTGACCTTGAGTGTACTTTCTAAATCTTCAAGCAGAATTGGACAGTAACCATTCAAGCACCTAACTTCATTGTTCAACTTAGATGTGTCTCAAGTGCAAACTACCTTAATCTGAACTAAAACGACGGATACATAAGCATTTTACACCAATATGCTTTATCTATGATGGTAACTTCCATCGGCCATCAACCATCGAATTCATTCCCCAATCAATAGTTTTGTGTTCCAGCTTAGCAAAACATTTACTACTCAATTAAAGTAAGCCTCTGTGCCAACATATTTTCAGTCAACTAGAGAGTTTCTTTTCAGCTAATTGTGTCCCCAACACGCTTTTTCTCCACCACTAAGTTCCATTGCTTTCTATTATTCATGGGCATTCTAGTATGAAAGTCACTACCATCCCTTTTACTGTTTTCTTCACCATACAACTCTGTCCTACAAAGATACATAACTGATAAAAGTGTATAAGAGTTTCAACATCCTAGCTACGAAACTCAGCATCTACTTTAAACATATACAACTACAGATCCACTCCACTCCTATGAGCATTCTCAATGTTTCTGTCTACATGAAACATTTCGCCTAGACTGTAGAAACCAAAAAGTTAACACTCTTCAATAATTATAAAAATCAGCTCAGTGTTCCCTGTGTTAAACGAAAAAACAATCCACATACTTGGTATAGACAACTTAATCTAAAATGCAATTTCCTGTTTTGACCTCATTGCCTAACATGACATAATTTGCAACGAAACATGAGATACTATTCAAAACGATTTTTGAAACTTGAGTAGACAAGCATTTTGAAAAATTAGAGTTAAAATCAATCTGTTACATACAAATATGTATATATACACAGGGTATCCTAATAATTTAATTTTTGAGTAGTATTTCACGCATGTTAGGATTCACTAAAAGAAAATAAAAGATAAGTAAATAATAACATTTAGGTTATCGAACACAGTTGAAAAGATTCAAAATTATTAAAAAAGTAACCAAGCACGAGAGAGGGATTTAACACGCTCGAGCGAAGTGTATTGACAGCTTAGCATGTGTATACATGTGCACTTAACATGGGCAGAAGAATTATATTTATTCTATGTGCACTAACCATGGGCAAAAGTATATTGACAGTCACATGTGTGATCTGATTGTATACTTAGTTAATTAAATATTCTTGTGTAAAATAACCTAGAGAGTTATTTATATATATGTATAGTGTTGTACCTAATGATAATTGAGAGGAATTGTATTCTGGCATGGTGTACGAATTAAAGGCTCCTAAGAAAGTCTTTTCAGCTTTTATTGCTGAACATAGCACTCTATTTTCAATTTTCCCCTGTTTTCGAAAATCAAAACGGAGCATCTATTCAGCTTCGTTTCTGCTGATCTCCTCTTCTATCTCAGCCTTCCTTGCTGATCGTATAACACCTCGTGTCTAAATACATCACCAAAAATCATTAACCTAATCATAAAAAAGGTTTCATAGTTTATTCTCTTCCAAATCTTTGCCACCTTAGAAAATATCTTGCTGATATTCAGCCTGATTTATGACATTTGAATCACTCTGTCTTACAAATAAGCTTTTTCCCCCTCTAAACCTTCAGTTTTATCATGTCTGAAACCTCAGAAACCACACAACCCATAACACCCCTAACCACTGAAATCCATAATACTTTCCCTGGAGAATTACAGAATGTTCAATCCGGTCTACGACTCAACAGATAGAACTATTTGAAGCGGTCTCAATTTATTCAGACCTTCTTGAAGGGGGATGGAAAATTGAGCCATCTTCTTGGGGCAGGTCTGAAGCACGGAGATCCGAAATTTGCTGCATGAGATGAAGAAGATTCAGCTGTAATATCTTGGTTATGGAATTCCATGACACCTGAGGTGAGTGATACTTGTATGTTTTTGAAAACAACACACGAGATATGAAAAAATTGTAAGCAGAACTATTCAAGAGTTCGTGATGCGGCTCAAATTTATGAGATTAAGATGAAAATCTCTATTATAAAACAAGGTAACAGTTCAGTTGCTGAATATGCTCAGACTTTACAAAATCTGTGGCAACATTTAAATCATTATGAGTGCATTGAACTGAAATACAGCGAAGATGCAACTCTCCGCAAATGTTACATAGAAAAGGAGAGAATTTACAAGTTCCTTGCTAGTTTGAATGTTAAATTCGATCCTGTTCGTGTCAAAATTTTGGCCAAAGAACTCGCCTATCTCAATGAGACAATAGCCATATTCCGAGGGAAAGAAGGACGTAAAGCAGTGATGATGGAGCCTCAACTAATAAAAGGATCAGCCTTGATTGTCAAAGGTGCAAATCCTCGAAGCATGAAACCAGACCAGCAACAAAACAATTATTCTGGCAGAACCGGAGATATCGGACTGTTGGAGAACTCGAAGGTGGGAAATAAGGATTCCACATGGTGTACCTACTGCAAAAAACCCCGACATACAAAGGACAGGTGCTAGAAACTTCATGGTGAACTATCACATACTCAGAATAACTCTTATCCTATCAACTATAACTGGATAGCTAAGGAAAATCAAGAAGGATGGCAAGGACAGGTGCATATGACCTCAGCACATCCAAGAGGAGAGGGTGATTTGCCCAAAACTCGGGCAGAATTTAATACGGAGGAGATTGAAAGGCTGAGGTATTTCTTGAGCACATTAGAGAAACCCGCAGGTGCGAATGGTTGCTCTTTGGCTCTCTCAGGTAATTATTCTCACCCCCTTGCACCGAGTATTTCAGATTTCTCTTCAAAAAAATCATGGGTGATTGATTCGGGGGGCTACTGATCATATGACCCAATCATCTCATGCTGATAGTACACTTATTATTGTTGCTGGTCATGGGGATGTTACTATAAATTCAAATCTCGTTTTAAAAAATGTTCTCCATGTCCCTAAGCTATCAACTAATCTTGTTTCAATTCACAAGCTCACAAAAGATTTGGATTGTGTGGTAACCTTTTCTTCTACAATTTGTCAAATTCAGGATCAGGATATGGGGAGGATGATTGGACTTGCTAAGGCAAAGAATGGACTCTATGTCCTTGAGGAACCTAGCGGACAAAATAGCACTAAGAATCAGATTTCGTTGTCTCTATTCTCTAAATTGTCCTATTCAAATAAAAATCAGATTTGGTTACATCATTTTTGTCTTGGTCACCCTTCCTTCGGTACTCTGAAGCTGATGTTTCCTCATTTGTTTAAGGGATTGGAGTCAAGTATGCTTCATTATGAGGTTTGTGAATTTGCTAAACATAAACGAACTTCTTTTCCAATCAGTAATACAAGAATGACATTCCCTTTTGCTCTTATCCATAGTGATATCTGGGGACCTTCTTTAGTCCAAAATATTTCTGGGTCTCGTTGGTTTGTTTCTTTTATTGACAATTGCACTCGAATAACATGGGTTTATCTCCTAAACCAAAAATCAGATATGAGTTCTACACTTCAGAATTTTTTTTAAATGGTTAAAAACCAATTTAGAGTAGATATTAAACGAATTCGGTCTGATAATGCTCAGGATTATTTTAATCAAATATTGTCACCATTTTTTTAGGCAAAGGAATAATTCATGAGTCTTCTTGTGTCAACACACTACAACAAAATGGGGTAGCTGAACGAAAACATGGTCACCTTCTAGATGTAACCTGAGCCCTTTTTCTTCCAAAAAAAAATTCTAAAAAATTATTGGGAGAAGCTGTCTTGACTGCTACACATCTAATTAATAGGCTACCTTCTCGAGTCCTTGATTACAATAGTCCGATACAATTATTTTCAAAATTCTTTCCTGACTTCAAAACAACAAATCATTTGACTCCTAGAATTTTTGGGTGTGTCGTTTGTCCATATTCATTCCAATAACCAGGAGAAACTTGATCTTAGGGCTCTTAAATGTGTTTTTGTTGGATATTCATCTACACAGAAAGGGTATAAATGCCACCATCCAACAACGAAACGTTTTTTTGTCTCTACCGATGTCACATTTGTTGAAAATGAAAACTACTTTCCTAATCCTTATCTTTAGGGGGAGCCATCATTCGTGGAAGATAAAAATTCAGATTGGTCTTTACTTGATCCTTCACCTCAACCATCCTTGCACACACTAATAAATGAGTCATCCGCTTCTATCGAGTCATCCACTCCTAATCCAATAGAGACGGAAAAACAAATTCAAAGTGTTATTCATCCATTGCAAGTATACTCAAGGAAGAGAAATCCTATTACTCAACCAATGCAAGTGCTTGATCCATAACTAACCCTGATATTGATAACGATAAGGTAATTCTTGATCGTGAAACTAATGTGAGTGATGTACTAGTTGTTAATGATGATAATCTTACTATTGCTATCAAGAAAGGTATTAGAAAATGTACTCAGCAGTCAAAGTATCTATTGTCCCACTTTGTATCCTATAAGAAATTATCTAATAGTCATAAGAGTTTTCTCACCCATTTAAATACTATTATTGTCCTAAAAACTCTCTGAAGCATTGGAGAGTAAAGAATGGAAAAATGTTGTTAAGGATGAAATGGTGCACTTGAAAAAAAAAATAAGACATGGGACTTGGTGAAACTACCTAGAGGAAAGAAGTTTGTAGAATGCAAGTGGGTGTTTACTGTGAAATGCAAGGCAGATGGATCTCTCGAAAGGTTCAAGGCAAAGTTAGTAGCTAAAGGCTACACTCGAACCTTTGGAGTAGATTATCTCGAAACTTTTGCTCCGGTTGCTAAGATGGATACCATGAGAATATTGTTATCTTTGGCAGCCAATCGGAGATGGAATATACAAAAATTTGATGTCAAGAATACCTTCTTACATGGAGACTTTATCGAAGAAATCTATATCGAGGTTCCACCGAGATTGGAGTCAGAATAGAATAAGGTGTGCAAACTAAAGAAAGCTTTGTACGTCTTGAAACAATCTCCTAGGGCTTAGTTTGGCAGGTTTGCTCAAGTTATGAAAGATATCGGCTACAAGCAAAGTCAAGGTGACTATACATTGTTTGTTAAACATTCAGCATCAGGGGGAGTCACTGTTCTACTAGTCTATATGGATGATATTGTGATAACAGGAGATAACATTGAAGGTATAGAAAGTCTGAGAAAAAGTCTATTGCAGAAGTTTGAGATTAAGGAACTTGGAAGGTTGAAGTACTTTCTCAGCATTGAAATTGCTCTCTCTCAACAAGGGATTTTTATATCTCAACAAAAATATGTGTTAGATTTGTTAGCTGAAGTTAGAAAATTGGGGTGTAAACTAGTAGAGACTCCTATTGAATAGAACCACAAGCTCAATGAAGCACTTGAAGAGATGCAGCAATAGATAGGAAGTCTTATCAAAGGTTAGTTGGCAAACTAATCTACTTGTCTCATACCAAACCAAATATAGCCTATGTTGTGAGAGTAGTGAGTCAGTACATGCATAATCCAAAAGAAGTTCACCTTCAAGCTGCTCATTGAATTTTACAATACTTGAAAAGTACTCTAGGAAAAGGAGTGTAGTTCAGAAAAAGTGAGAAACTAACTCTAGAGGCTTACACTGATGTGGATTATGCTGGATCAGTAGATGACAAAAGATCAACCTCAGACTATTGTACTTTCCTTGGAGGCAACCTTGTGACTTAGAGGAGCAAGAAACAAAATTTAGTTGCAAGATCAAGTGCAGAAGCTGAGTTCAGAGCAATGGCATTGGAGTGTGTGAACTCTTGTGGATAAAGATAATCTTCAAAGATTTGAAGATAACTTGAGAAGGACCGATGAAGCTATATTGTAATAACAAGTCAGCAATAAATATTGCACAAAATCTTGTGCAACATGATCGTACTAAGCATGTAGAGGTAGATAGACATTTCAGAAAGGAAAACTTAGGAAGTGGATTAATCTGTACACCATTTGTCTACGGAGAGGCAATTTGCAGATGTGTTAACTAAAGGCTTGAGTGGATCCACATTTCAACCTTTTATTACCAAGCTGGGAATAGACAATATCCACTCACCAGCTTGAGAGGGAGTGTCGAAAGAAGTGTATTGGCAGCTCACATGGTGTGAGCTCAACATGTGTATACATCTGCACTTAGTATAGGCAGAAGAATTATATTTATTCCATGTGCATTAAGTATGGGCAAAAGTATATTGACTGTAATTTGATTGTATACTTAGTTAATTAAATATTTTTGTGTAAAATAACCTAGAGAGTTATTTATATATATCTATAGTGTTGTACCTAATGATAATTGAGAGGAATCGTATTCTTGTATTCTGGCAGGCGCAACCTAAAAAGTAGTTGTCCTAAAACTTGAAATAGGTTTTTCTTGTCGTCCCAAAATGCTCACATTTCTATCTCTAAAAGTTATCACATAAGTCTAAACAAATTGGACTCCAAGTTGAATATTAGTGTTAAATTACAGGAATAAAATAAAGTTCCAGACACCTTTGCACTGTATAGATGAATTAAGTATTTCAACCTTTCTAAAACGTAGTTGTTAAAATGCTCAAGATGCCATAACATCTGCTTTTTGATGTTCAAACACAAAAACCTATCGTGAATCAACTAGTTATTCTTTGGAATTTGAAACACTTAGGCATCTATATTTATATGAATAATGCTAGGGATCTCAAGTCTTATCCCAACTTTTTAATACCACTTTATGTAGCATGAGTTGTCATAACTTAATAGAATAATACTACCAAATTTATTTGTGATAAGTTCTAATTCACCAAATGAATTGTGAAAATCCACTATGACATAAGGTGATAGTGAAAAGGTGGGATAAGAGTTGGGATCCCTAGCTTTGCATCATAGTTACTACAAACAAGAAACTATATCAAGGTCATACATACACTAAACATAGAAACTCAATTTTGACTAGTGAAATATGTTTGTCAAATTATGATATACTGAGATTACAAGATGAATTGAAAAGGTTATTCCTGATGATAGTCTATTGGATAGATTTGTAGAATATTTCTATTTATTTCCCTGTATATTCTTTCTCTGTGTACATCTAGGTATTTCCTTGACTCATGGGATCTGATTTGTTTGAAAAAATAGGATAGTCCACTATAGTCCTTACGGTTGTTACAAGTTTATTGCCATAGGCGTCTTCAATATGTACAACTTTATACTGAGCAAACAAGCAGTCAATTCTCAACAAAATTGATTCTTGCAATTGTTGTTGTTGTTGTTGTTGCTGCTGCTGCTGCTGTTGTTGTTGTTATTATTATTATTATTATTATTATTATTATTATTATTATTATTATTATATGTAAGAAACAAGTTTTAAGAATGAGCAGGACCTACAACAGGTTTCAGAATTGATTGTGTTACTGGATTCAACTAATTTTTGGTGAGTCAGTGGTGGATAGAAGGGTTTGGAAGTTAGAAAGGTCTGAGGTGTTTTCTTGCAGATCTATATTTAAAGAATTAACCAAGATTAAGTTAGTCTACACTTTTCTTTTTCTTTCTTTGTTTGGAAAGCTTCTTTTCCACCAAACGTCAAGGTGAAGCTGGCTTTTATCTTTAGGTAAGTTAAACACTCATGATGTTCTCCAAAAGCGTAAGCCTTAATTTAGCTATTGATCCAGTTGGTGTGTTTTATGCAAGCAAGATGGTGAATCTTTTGACCACATTTTTCTGCATTATCCGTTTGCAACTGAGCTTTGGTTCAGGTTTCTTAAAGAGTTCGGTTTGTCATGAGTTTGGCCTGCCTCTTTATTTCAAGGATATTCTACATATTAAAAGAGGTATTCTTGCAATTGTTATTTTATAGAGCAAAGTGGAAAACAAATATATTTTACCTTTCTGATAAAGTTTAACAAGTAGTTCTTGGACTCCAGGATCTTCAAATATGACACTCACAGTTAGATGCACAGCCTCCTACAATCAATAAAAATTGAGTTATGGTCAGCCATAAAGGCATATAACAAAGCAATGCTTTCCTCAGACCAATCCCTATTGAACTGTCAATGACATTAAAAACTAGTAACACTTCAATAGAGAGTAAGCAAGATTATAAAAGGAGATCCACCCAAAAAATACCAGCATACCTTTGCAACCTCTAGAAAACCTTTGCAAGTATCCTCAAAATTGACCTGCAAAAATGAGAGAAAATTTTCAAAAGGAGAGACAAGGCAAAGAAGGAAAAAATAAAACTTCAAAGTTCTCCACTATAAAATCCAACACAACTAAAATGAATATAATAAAAAGTAAGCTAGTTCAATGCAGAAAAATTTTGAGTATAATGGTGTCCTACATAAGAACCATGGAAGTGTTGTATAGAAAATGTGAACTAAATTACATCATACCAAAAAATTCATGAAAAAACACAAAAGAGATTTTTTTGGTGCAACCCATTGTAATTGTTATGTAAGTCCTAACCTATTATACTAGTTGCATACAACGTTTTGTGAGTGATACCAGCACTACCGGGCATAAAATGGAGTAGGAAGCTGGCCCAGCCACATCACTAGTCCACCCACGAATAAGAGAAATTGAGTGAGATTAGAGGAAATAAAGGGAAAAGTGGATGGGCCTCACTAGGATGACCTTGACTTATGCTTTTGTGGAGTAGAAGAAAAGTCAAAGTCATAGCTTACAGTATATGATATAAATGATTTATTAAAAAATTAATTGTTAGGATATAAATGGTACTTTTTTGTCACTTATTAAAATTACGGTAAATATGAAAATGTAAATTTTCAATAAAATCCAACCAAAAAACAAAAAAACATAATAATAAAAAACCCATTTTGTTTCAGAAGTTCTTCCTAGAGAAACCATGAATCTCGCTTCTTCTAGAAGAGCTTTTAGAGGCTAGAAGCTCTTTCAATATCTCCCCCCCCCCCCCCCCCCCAAAAAAAAGGCTTAAAAGCTGCTTTTGTGCCCAATAAGCCAAAAGCCATGCTAAACAGGCCTGATATATAGTGTTGTCGTTTGGGGAGAGACGAATAGAAATAGATCCAGAAAAAAAAATAGAAATATATCAACTCAATTCACAGAAAGATTATGAATTGGCATAAACACCAGCAGTTAAGAGGACATATAGTGAGCTTGCAAGTGCACTTCTCACTATGTGTTCTTTCGAAAATTACCAAATTCAACGTGCATATCCAAGTTAATGTAGTAGAGTAGAACACAATATGCTAACTTCAAAGGATGTGTTTAAAAATGGAAAATAATCATACAGAAAAGAGACCATGCAGTCAGTTGAAAACTCAGAGAGGAATTATATTCAATTGTTGCATATTTAACAAAAGGACAATAAGAAACAAAGAATAGCTAAAAAAACCCAAGCTGAAATGGCATAACCTGCTCAGCATAGTTCTGTGGAAGAGCTTCTATAATGCTAGTACTAAGCTCCGTTGCAAGATCATAGCAGCGAAGATTGTTGTTAATCTGCAAATAATTGCAAAAAGGTGAAATTGTATGCAGGTTCCACATCTGCACAAACAATTTTGTCTTAAGTACCAGCACGATAGATAATTACAAACCATAGCACACAGAGGTTCCAAACCAATTTCAGAAGCTGGTTCTTCAAATCTGTGCCTTTCAGCAGCTTGAAAGTCGATCATTACCTGAAGAATCAGGTGTGAGATCAACAAAATATTAACATCTAGAGCAGGAGGAATAGGGAGGGGATGGGCAGTTGGGGGTGGTGAGTTCTGCGTGAATCTGGATTTCAAGCAACAATAATTAGAAAATCTAGCTTGAACAAATAGTAAGATTCCAAACAATACATCCATGTAGAGATAAAAGTGTCATACAATTACTATTTATTGTAACTGGAACAAACAACTAAAATTTATAGTAACCGAAACAATGTGGCTTAAGCTATTGTGTTATTTTCTTGTAGCTAAAAGGAGGAACCCTAGTCCTCTACCTAGTCCTTTTGTTTCTTCTCTTTAACAAGGTTTCTTAACCAATATATATATATATATATATATATATACATATCTTTAAGCAATGGTACGCACAACTAATGAAAAAAAGCAATTTCACATGCCATGTTAATAACGCATTTTATTATGAAATACTAGACTTTTGTAGCACAAGCTCCTGTACAGAATTTATATACGAATGATTAGCTGCCCTTATACTCCTGAAATTATATTCCTTAGACGATTGAAAATGTGAAAAATGGAAGTTATCAATTACTCTTATAACAGTAGCCAAAGTAACCTGAATAATTGCCAAAGCAATTCTGTATAGCACGAGATCAGTACTATTATCTCGAACAATTTGCACTTGCTCTCCTAGGATCCTGAACAAATCAACAGCGGCCGGGGTATAAAGCTTTCCATCTTCATGTTTTTTTGGTGGCTGAACCTTATCAGCCTCTAAGATATTTAAATACCATTTCTACAAACAGAGCAAAAAATAAATTAATAGAAAATATAACTTACCAAATAAAGCAGAAACGATAGTAGTATAGTCTTACCTTTGTTGTAGCTTGCATTCGCTCGACATATGAATTCATAAGGGGATCCATTGCACCACTCTCCGAACATACTTGAGCCAAAGACTCATCAACACCAAGCCCAATCAGATTCTCTTGGTATTCAACTACCCAACCAGTTACCTATCCCCAAAAGAAATAAATAAATAAGAGATGCAGCATTAACCATGTAAATTATGATTCACAAAAAAAAAAAAAAGATAAAAGAAAAGACTTACAATATTCAACGTCTACTGTGTGAACTCAAAAGGCTAGAAGAACTTCATTTTTCTTGAAATAAATGTATTTTTTTTTTTTCAATGATAAGAGACTAGAATTTTAGCATATAATTATTTCTACAATAACATCTAGCCAGAACAAAAATAAAAAAAATAATTGAATCTGAATACGGGTACAACCAGGAGTGTTAATAAAAATTGTAATATTCTATTTATCTCACTACAAATCAACAAATGTAAGATCACATTATTAGTTATTTCATTTGTTAAGCCAGGCTAGTTTTCTTTTACAAGGGATAAATAAAATCTGACTATGTGAATGCAAGTTTGAAACACGCCAAAAATAGGGAGAATACCTTCAAAATCTCGATGTTTGTCAACTCGTTTGCCCTGTCACTGAATAATCTAAGCATTTGAATAAACCTCTCCGTATACAGATTCACCATAAGTTGGAATATCTCGTATCTGCAATCACAGAAAAAAGAGGAGAAGATAAAATTCTATGGAATCCAAGAATACAAAATTCTCTTAAATAATAAACTAAAGTATGCTTCAATCTGGTCACACGAGTATGCATTTACCCACTTGGGGTAGCATGCAGAGACGTGTAGAAACACTAAACATTCTGAAGAAAATCTTTAATGATATCGCCCATCAGATCAGTCATACTTTATCCATATTTCCATTATCATGCACTTTGACAATAGATTCAAGCACATGCCAGTGTGACTACAACCCAACCTCATAATTATAAGCACCAAAAAGTCGCAGAATTAACAGTTAATGGTAAAATCAGTCGTTTATTAGGGACAAAAAATGTACAAATAAATTCTAGGAAGAATCACTTAGCATAAGTACCTTCTGTGGTCAAAGTTTTCAACAGAACAAGAAAAGAAAGGGAAAGAGAGAGAGAGAGAGAGAGAGACAGACAGACAGACAGAGACAGAGAGAAGAAGAAACCTTCTTCTGGATTAAGAAATGTACCAAGTCAAAACCTTAAACACTAAGCTATGGGAGCCACGATTTGTGAGTCATGAGACTACAACACTCGAGAAAGCGGTGGCAGCCTATAGCAGGTCATGCCAGCCCACTGCAGCAACAAAAGGATCGTAACAGCTCATTCATGCCTCAGTATTTTGATCTATAAATTAGAAAGACAATAGGAAAAATAGGGTATGATCTAGGTCTCTGCTACACATTTTTCTCAAGTACACAACAAACTAGAAAATCTTTCTGAAGTTCTAAACTCTAACCAGAATCACATTTGGTGTTCTGAATCTTCTGTCTTTGTTTTTCAAGAAACACAAAATATAAATTTTCTCTTCATTTGGGTGTGCTAATTTCTCAAACAAAATTCAAGATACTACCAATCAGCCAACCAATGCGAGTCTCATTTACAGTATCTATATGCACAAGGATATACAAAGAAGCAGATAGCATAGCAGCTTGACATTTCAAAGCAAGCCAAAAAGAATGAATTAGCTAAAAGCTCAAGCCAAACAAGTATATATATATATTTATATATTTGAATAAGCAACAACTATATTATTAAGAATTAAAACAGAAAAGTTACAAAAATAGGGAACGTCTCATCCCCCAGAAATGAGGGAAACCTAATTCAAAACAAAACCGGATCAAAGCTCAAATCTCAAAACAAACAAATTATAATCCGCAAACCTTGGGGGAAAACAGGGGGCCACATAGTCATAAATATCTCCAAGCTCTTCTCCAATCTAAAACATCAAAAAGAGAAAACAGCTCAAAGAATCTAAAGCTTCAAAAAACAGAACAAGAAATTCAACAATTAGTTTTTTTAAAAAATAAAATAAGAGACAGGGAATAATAATATTGAAATAGTAAATGAATTACAAAAATTATAATTCAACCACTAATATGAGAATTTAATGAACTACAACACTAAAAAAGACAACAAATTCCTATTATAAATATCAGTTAATGATAATATGATTAGTTGCTTAGCTTTAAACACCATTAGGAGGCAGTGTTAGCGGGAAAGAAGTTTTGTGCTGACACAGTTTTCTTATTTTTCTCTGTAATTGAGGATAACTTATCCTCTTCTTCCATATGTACCTCAGTCTTTCAACATTAATAAAGTTTTTTATTCTAATTAAAATAAATAAATAAATAACAATCAAGCAAAAGCCTAGAAAAATCCTAGGAACATTCAAGGAAAGGCCCAGAAAACAATCCTAGGAACATCTCAATTATGAGACTCTAGATATTAATTTGACCTTAAATTTGAAAACCATAATTTAAACAGCCATTGGCAAGCCATCACAGCTTTGCAAGATGCTGAACATCGAAGCATGTGTATGCAAACGTCTATAGCCCGTTTCAACCATCCAGCAACAACTAAAATTGAAATAGGGAACCTAAAAGGAACATCAAATTTCTCTTCTTGTACAGTGAGACTTGTCTTCATTTTTGCATATAATTTGCCAAACAATCAAACCATCCTCCTTCCCAGTTTTTTATGTATTTCAGTATGCTATCATAACTTTAACTCATGAATATGACCCTCAAATTATATTTCAGAAATTATGTACCAATCAGATATCTACAACAAGTTATGTCTGATTCTTGCGTAGGGATTCATTTCAAATTTGGCGTGGTCAAAGGGTTAAGGCAAGGGAATCCACTTTCTTCTTATTTAATATCTTTAGTGGCTGGTGCAAAGGGCAGATAAGTGGATAGAGCAAAATAATTCTCTGAAGCGAGAGTTCCCTCACCTAGTTTACAGATTTAGAATGATTCTCTACAACAGCCGACAAATTTAGAATGATTCTCTATTCTGTTTCTTCTAATCTTGTTAAGGTATTGGAGATTTTTCTGTGTTTCAAATTTAAAAATCAATATTGGAAGCTTTAAAGAGAAACTTGATTCCCATTAATGAAAAGAGAAATGACAATTCACTGAAAGTTTTACGGAGAAAATTGGTTCACTAATGAAAAGAGAAATGACATTCTGAAAAAGAGATGAAAATTGAGCAAACAACAAAGATAAATATCACAAATTTAAAACAATGAGAACAGTCGTGAATACCATCCGAGCTTCCTCTAGTGCTGCTTTGAGGTCATCAAAAACAAGCTGATCCACAAATCACAGTCGAGATGAGATACGTTCCTAAAAAAAATCAATAATTGAATTCCATAACTGTCTGGGTCACTAAATATTAAAGTACCTCTGTGAGAAGCTTGTTAAACCGCCCTTCAACAGTCTTTCTAATTTGCTCATAGCATTTGTCCTTGTAGCCTTTTCCCTGAGCCTTTAAATTCTGTTGCGTTAGATTTCTTGAAGAAGCCATTGCAGTAGTAGACTTTCTGCATGGAGAACAAGACAAAAAAGAGGAATGAGAAAGAAAATACATTTTCTAGGTAACATGATTAGAAAATGCATCCTAATATTATATTACACGTTAGCAACATCATATGAATTCCCATAAAACACAGAGACACATCTGCAAAAATTGAAAGGCAAACACCAAGCAAAGAGATAAGATACAAAATTGAAAACCACTTCAAAATAGTTACTTGGCAGTTCTACGAGGATTTGCAATTGATGCCATAGCACCACCGCCTTCAGCCTCCGCTGCTTCCTCAGCAAGTTGTTGATCAAGAATTTCTTGCATTTCAACAACCCTATAAGAAAAATGAAAGCAAACACAATTATGACCAACAGGACTAGCATCAGAGCAAATTGAACCAATGATTAATGCAAACAAATATTAATTTCACAACCTCAGTTATGTGAATTTAAAGGATTGACATATTTTCTGTGACCTCAAGAGCACAAAATAAGGTATGCACCAAACCATGATAACTCCAGATAAGAAATGACAGTGCCTCAAGTGAAAAAGAGTAGCAGAAAAAAGGTAGGTACTTAAAGGTGCAGGTTTAATCATTTGTAATAAATTCTCTACAAAATGGTGGTCTCACTTCCATATGAAATTCCTTCACTAGTGATCTAACAAATAACTTGCACAACACGAACAT
This sequence comes from Parasponia andersonii, assembly GCA_002914805.1. NCBI lineage: Eukaryota > Viridiplantae > Streptophyta > Magnoliopsida > Rosales > Cannabaceae > Trema > Trema andersonii. The sequence continues at coordinate 217,423 of JXTB01000322.1, read as the reverse complement.
TAAGAAGAAAGAGACTATCCTTCAAATATTTCACAACTCTTTAAACTGTGACATTGAGTTAGAAAGCAACTGAAAAGAAGCTTATGGTCAAACTTACAAATACAATGAAACAAGTCACAACAAACAAACACCACAGATGAAACGGAAAAGGCATTATGAGAAAATGTATATATGTATATATATATATATATATATACACACACACATACCAAAGAGACAAATACAAAAGCATCCATTGTACCATGAATTCGACAGCGGGAAACATTTTCAGCACTTACCTCAAAGCACGAACTAGAGTTTGTGGGCTGCAAAACAGAATAAACATGCATAACACAACATGAGAACAAAAATTAATAGAGCATATATTAAGGCATATAAAGCCTATAAAGATGCACTGACCAATGTGATCATTTATTTATGATCTATGAAATATCGTCATACCTTCTGTAGCAGATGCATGTGCAAGTCTATAAAAATCCATGTGAAAATTAAGCATGAAAAATGATTATGCAAATGTGACTCTAAAAGCAGGGTCAGTCAGGCTCAAATATTAAACTGCTACTTCCATTTCAAAAATAAAGAACTATATTAAACAAGAGAAATAATTTTGGTGATTATGCCTTATTGTGCTTGTTTGAGTAACTAACATATTTCACAGAAGATAGAAATACTTTATATTGCATCTACTACTTAAAATTAATTTAAACGGGTTCATATATATTGAAGAGAAAATTAAAATACGACAAGTTTTTTTTTGGGGAAAAGAAACTGAAGATTTTATTATCAAAAGATAGGTATTAGTACAAATCAAAGTGAACAAGATATCCACAACAAACACAAATTTAGAACACCGGACTCCATTCCCCAAGCCAAAACAGAAAATGGCAAACCCTTAAACTCCTTAACATCATATACCCAGATTGCTACCTAACTCTCTCCCACAATGATCCTAAACATTCTTCCACATCCTCGAAAATCCTTCTGTTTCCTTTTATTCCAAATAGTCCACAACCCTGCTAAAACAGCCACCTTCCAAAGAATACTCCCTCTTTTATTCACATGAAAGCCTCGACCTAAACCCATTAAATCTACACAATACCCCGAAACTGCCCAGCTTCTTCCAAATTCCTCCAAAAACTTACAACACAACTTAAAAGAAAAACTGCAGTGAAGATCTAAATGGTTAATAGCTTCATAATCCTTTCTGCACATAACACACCATCCCAGAGATAATAATTTTGATAATGTCTTATTCATTGAAAAACTTCCTGTACATTCAATTTTCCAACCACCAAAAACCATGTAAACACCTTGACTTTGGAAGGAACTGTGGCTTTCCAAAGAAGCTTAGCTTTAGGATACAACATTAATATCATAGGTTAAGCCCTTCAAAGCTGACTAACAAAAAAACTTCCGAACAAGTCCTCAATCCAAACTCTTCTATCATCAACATATAAACAAATTCTTACTGAATCCAATGGGTTAATTAAGTCCATCAGCTGTGGGAATTCCCACTCACTCCCATTTCTTAAAAAGTGCAAATTCCAACCTGTAGAAGCACTATACTTCAGACCTGAATCTGTACAAAATTCCGAAATAGACTCTTCCTTCAAGGACGATAATCCATATAACAATGGAAAAGCTTCTTCAAGAGTACTATTACCCACCCAAACGTCCTTCCAAAAACTAATTCTTGAACCCCTGCCCACCTTGAACTGAACATGCTGTAAAAACTCACCATATAATGAAGAAATAGCTTTCCAAGGGCTCCTGAAAGTCGCTCTTGCAGCCGGTCCAGCGTCCCACTTTTTGTCAGTCCATATATACTCTTTATCACTTTATACCACAAAGAATTCCTCTCATTGAGAAATCTCATAAAGTTTTTTTCTAGCCATAACTCTGCCAATACCTAGCCCACCTTGCATCTTTGGTCAACAAACCACATCCCAAGCCACCAAATGCTCTCCACCTATATGATCACATCCTTCCCATAGGAAATCCAGCATCAGTCTCAATAGCTTCTACCACACTACATGGAGCTTGAAATAGCGACAAATAATAAATAGGAATAGAAGATAATTGATTGAATAAGTGTTAATCTTTTAGATTTCATAGACTAAGAATTCACTATTATAAGGAACTCTCATATCGTTCCAAGTCTTTTGCTTTTTCTTTTTCTTTTTTTTTTTTTGGTTTTATTATGACTCCTGATGGTGTATGCTATCAGGAGCTAATATGGTCTCCAATTAAATGGATTTGGTTCCAATAAGGCAATAAACACCCTTCAAATGTCCCTGGAAATTTGTCCAAGCATCTTCCAAGATTCCTCTGGTCATAATAGATTGGGACCATATTAGTACCTTTGAGAAATGCTCCGAAAACCCAAACACCAAAAATAGAATGGTAATACAGGTCAAATAAGTGAGACACACAGATCCAAGAGAAAGAGATAGAGTGTGTTAATAACAGTAACACCTTATTGCAATCTAACAATAAGAAAGTAAAGAGTATATAAAAGGTACAACACTATCAACCATTTTGCAGGTCATGTAAGATTTTTACCTTTCTTTAGAAAGTTTATAAAAGTTCGAAATATGGCCCCACAATGTCTTCTCAAACGTTTCCCAAGTTCGATCAACATCTTCAAAATATTCTCTGAGATATATTTCACATTAAAAAAAAAAATGAAACAAGTTGTTAAGCTCAAAATATAATAACTCTTTTGCTGAAAACAGAAAAAGCATCCAATGAAAAAGCTTGGCAGTTCATCGTTATTGGTGATCATCATTATTCATCCGTTGTGTGTGTGTGGGGGGGGGATTTGTGTTCCAGGTTTGAGCTTGTTCATGCATCTCAAAGATTACACGCAAAACCATATATTGTAATTATCAACAGAGCAAACCAATTTTGGCTTCAAAGAGAACATTACAATCTAAGAGAAAATATGTGATTGACAAACCTCTTGGCCGTGTCATCCAAGTCCAGGAATTAAGTAAATTATGCAACAGCAAGTATCAGAACAAGATTATTGTTTCCTGTTCATTACTACAAATTCATGAAGTAAATTATGCACTAGAAAATACCAGAACAAGAGTGTATCATTTGTCCTTATGAACTACCACAGTTAAGACAAAAATATATAAAAGAATCAATAAGATCAAAAAGAGAAGCCACTATAAAATCAAAAGAAAAGTACCTTAGCCTTCCAACTTCTTCCTTGTGTGATGCTGCAGCTGCTAAAGCAAACCTCCGCTTTCCATCAAGAGCCGTCAACCTCTACAGAAAATCAAGGATTGGAAAGAAAAGACCAGACTATTTATGAACAACGTAATATGAGAAATTGGTCAACTTAATTCTTGATGATAAGTTGTGCAAGAACCAACAGGCACAACAAAACTAAACAAAGGAATAGAAGATATCATAATCCAAGGAAATTAGGCATAACTTCTAATTAGTAAGAAGCAAGATTAGTTACCTCATACGTATTAACGATTTCTTTATCATCACTCAGGGAGTCCCGTGCCTCAGATGCTTCAACAGAAATGGACATCATACCCTCAACATCCTATAAAATTCAAGAAATTAGTCTAAAGCAACCATATAGTAACACAGCAGATCAAAATTTTAACAATTCCGTAACCTTCACAACCTAGATTATCCCTCATATAAACATCTTAATAAAAATAAAACATATTGACCAGTAGACATCCAGACCAGCAGTATCTCATTCCTTTCTTCTTAAGAAAAAAATTTCCTCTCTAAACTGATAATAAGATGCAGGCTGCATTGTAGTGGCCAGAATAGCAGCACTTTACAGAACATTAAGAAGAAAGAAAATGAGCGTGAAACAGCAACGTCATTTTATCAAGATTGTACAGATGCAACTATAATAATATCACATGCTGCAAGCACGTGCTCAACTTTTGGCATTTAACGTACAAAGTTAGAAACGTGAAGCACACCTACCTTCAGTGTTGTATTTAAGTTATTCCTTGCATTACTAAGGAGCTTTATCTGGTCATGGTTTTCTATTAAATTTTGGCATTCTTGACACAACCTGATACATAAAGAATAGGATGTAAAAACCAGGTAGAATCGACTGTAAACATTGAGTGTGTAAAAATTGTATCAAATAATAGAATGTAACACAGAACGCATAAAGTCCCGAAAATCAGAAACAGTCAGGCACATTTCACTGAAAACATACTTCTCAATAGAAACAAAGTTTTCACGGAGCTGATTTATAGTCTTCTCAGATAAGGATACTGATTCAAGCCCAGCTTGTGCCTGTTCAACCTGTGGTCAAAAAGGATTCCATTACTATATAAACGAATTTGAGATTACTTAATTTAAAGCTTCCGGTTTTCTTTTTTTCTTTTTTTGGATACGAAATGAAACTGATTTTATTAAGAAAAGAGAAAGAGAAAATAAAAAAGATTACAAGCTATCATCTAGAGTTACAACCAATTAAACCAATCTCTACCCAAATCAGAAAATGAGAGATCCTTAATCTTTAGTATTAAAAAACCCAAAGAGCAGCCCAACTTAACTGGTTGTAACTCTAGAGTTACAACCAAGTTAACTAGAAGATTCCTCAACTCTATTAAAATATCAGACGTCACAAAATCTGAGTAAAAAACATGATTAAACAGCAGTTCTCTAAAGTTTAGCATTGAAGTTCAAATACTCACCTGCTCTGCAACCATTGTACTAAGTTGTGCATCATTTGCCTGACAATAAGCACAATAACAATGTTTTTATAGGAAACAGAACTTCATTAAAAAGAGAAAATAACAGAGGATATGATATCCTCCAAACAAAACTACAATGAGAAAATACAAGGAAAAAAAAAGAAAAAGAAAATGGAAGTAGAAATCAATGAAATAACAAATCACTTCAACTAAGAATGAGAAAAGAAATGGAAATCTTTGAAGAAGCCCATTGCAAAGCAAAAAATCCCGTCTCTCACATATGGATAACACATACGGCCCCTTGACCTCAAAAATTCAACTATCTCCTTCCAACCAAACAACCCAAAAGATAGCTATGCCATATGTTTCCTCTGTAAAGCCGCCAATTTTACAATTACAAATTTTAGAAGGCAACTTATATACGATTTCAACAAATACAGGGGCAGGAGGGCCCTCAGATGGATATAAATTTTCATTTTTAATCTTAAGCTAGAAGCAATTTCAACAGCCCTAGCCCAAACTCCTAGTCTCTTCAAATTTTAGGGTAAGAACAACTTCAATACTTGGATTGCAATTTGTTCTTATAGTTGTTGAATAAGAAGTTAATGCATCAATTTCACTCTTTTCAAGATCATTGGCCATTTAAGCAGTAACCATTATGACATCTGATTAACATGAACTACTTCAAATTTTGCTGGAAAGATGAGACTGTATTCATAGAAAAATTCAATAGCTCCCTTCACAACCAAAAAAAAAAAAAAAACAACTCTTTCAATAGCTCTTCTCTGACAATATTTCCCAGGATATTTGAAATCATAACTCGATTTTTGGATCATTACAAAAATATAGCAACACAGACGCTAACATCCCTTCTTTCATCTACCTTCTTATTCATATTAAGATGTTTAATCTAGACCTCAACATGGCTCAACAGAAATTATATCAGTTAAAAACCTATCAAATTTAATGAATCCAAAAAAGAAAAAAATCATGTCATATAAGGTCAATTAAAGTTAACACCGTAAATTATTTCAATACCTCACTCATGAAATAGTTGTTATTTGTAAATACTTTATATCTTTATAAGAAATGAAAATTTATTAAACAAACAAAGATTTACAAGGAAAAAAGGATAAGGTATTCTCCAAAGAAAGTGCAAAAATTTAAGTCCAAGTCCCAATGAGCATAAAAACATCAATGTAATCCACATTATTCGTGCCCGGGGGGGGGGGGGGGTGTGGGGGGACAAAAGATCAGAAAACCTTTGCAACCCATGGAATCTAATCACAAAAACAAAAACAACTGCCTAAAGCAACAGGGACCCACCCAGATAAAAACATCTGAAACATAGGCCATCATAATCCATTAAACAACTACACTCTCACTAGGATATTATGCTTCTAATATTGATCCAAATTCAAATATTATTTCCCACTAATTGAAGTTTCAAAAAAATTGGAGAAATCTAGAGTGTATGAAGCTAACTTGTAAACTAAACCATGCCATGTACCCTTCTAATAACATATTTGCATCAAGCACACATGGCCTTCACGCTTTGCACCCATACTTTCAGAAACACCACAATATATATATATATATATATATAGGGCACCAATATATATATATATATATAGAGCACCAATTCAGTAGGTAATTTTTTTTTTCCTACGCATAGGTATCAATTTGGCTAACGAGAATTTAGCATGTATATTTATGTATATTTTTTTATTATAAAAAATAGGAGAGATAAAGAACATTAATAATGCACGTCTTTTCATGCATTTCATTATAGCCATTGAATCACGGTGATCCAACGGCTAAAAAAAATATCTATCCATAGATAAAGAAAAAAAATACCTATTGCATTGGCAACCATATATATATATATGCACGAGTTAAGTGTCACAGGACTCCCTTACGGATTTGTTCAAAACCACAAACCACTATCATGATCAAAAGGCCCAAAGTCGTATAATACCCAAATTATCTTCCACAACCCAAAATTTTCAATTCAATATATAAATTTGAAAAGCATCCATAACTTCAGTGAAGACATCGAAAAGGGAATTAAACAATCAAAATGGAGCTCAAAACTTAGGCCACTGATGACTATAATTGAAATTGACAGACCTGCTGGCGAGTAATGTAATCGGCTTTGATGGAGGCAATGGATTGAAGAAGCTCCGGAAGCGACAAGAGCTTGGCGACCTCTCGTACGGCCGCTTCCTTGGCTTCGACCCCTAGATCCTCGACCATCATCTTCAGGAAGCTGAAGAAGAGAAAGCAATTGTGTGAATTTACAGAGAAATCGAAGACGACGAAAATGGAAATGGTGGAACGAGGAAGAAAAAGAAAAAGCAAAAGAAGAAAATGAAGGAGAGATCTAACTGTTTTCTTAGAACGCGCAATTGCCTTGATTGATGATGGACTTTGGGCTTTGTCCAAAGCTGAAAAGTCTAGTGGGCCCGCGTTTGGATCCAGAACCGGAAAGAAAGCAAAGTCATTTGGACCAAATCGACTTCAGAAATTTACGCCCAATATCCGTTTTTAAAACTTATTTTCATAAATACTCGTTTTTAATTATTCTTTCACAATACCTATTTTTATGGTCCACATTTACAATGTAAATTTTATTTGTGAGGTACATATTTCTTATGTAAAATATAAACAGTATATATTTACAATATAAACTTTTACCACGATTTATATTTTTCATTATAAATTTGACCTATAGTATATATTTTAAAAATATGTGTCAATTTTTAGTATAATTTTTATTCATAAAATATAGACCACAGTATATATTTATGCATAAAATGTATAGTGTGATATATATTTCATGTGTAAACAGTGGTGTTCTATATTTCTCTAAAAATAGTATAAAAACGAGTATTTATGAAATGAAAATAAAAAATGGGTAGTTACGAAAATAAGTATTTATAAACTTTTCTCAATTAACTTGGGTTCTTACAAAAATTGAAAATCCTAGATTTTTTTTAGGAAATTTTATTTTTATAGTAATCTCTCAAAAAAATTAAAAAATCCTGGATTTTGAATTTTTTTAAAAAAAATATCAAATTTTTATTAGAATAATAACACTTTTAAAAGCATTTATAAAATCCTATTTTTATTAATTGATTAGATACTTGAATTGACTAATTAAGTTTCTTCACCTCAACTAACTAGATTGATAACTCTAAGTAACCTAACTAATTACCTAGATTACTGTTAAAAAAATACTGATTTTCAAGTAAAAGTGGTATTTTTATAAATATGTAGGTAAAATATTATTTTTCTAAAATAGCTTTTACAAAAGTGATATTTTATAAGTCAATCCAGATTTTTCAAATATTCAATCCATCTGCGATTTTTCAATTTTTGGTATTTGGACTGAAATTTTGTAAAAAAAATTTTGAAAAATCCAAGTTTATTTATAAGAATATCATTCTTTAAAAAATTATTAGAAATATCACTTTCATATTAATATAAAAAAATATATCTTTCTTATTTAAATTTGATATTTGTCAAAGCCACTCGATATAATTAGTCAGGTTAATTGAGATTAAAATTTGAGCTACCTAAGATAACCAAACAAAAAACTTTTCAAGAAAAACTGTAACTAGTTCCTCCTCTAATGTGGAAGTTCAGACTAACTTCAACTACAAAATATATGTTAGATTACTTAGTTTACGCTTTATTTGAGATTAGAGGATTGGCTCTAATACCAATTTTACAAGCATTATATTATATTATACGGGAAGAAAATTTTGCAAGTACTCAAACTCTAACTAATTCTATCTCCAACATTTTAAGGCATCCCTTGAAATAGGTAAGTGCAGAATCTAGTGTACAACTCATCAAGACACACATACTCACTCGTTAGAGAATACAAATGACTCGACGCAAAGACACGACAACAACCACAAAGTAGGAATCTTCTTTACTTGAATAAAGTTATAGATACTTTATGCAATATAGAGATCATATGGGCTTGCCTAAAAATAACTTAAGTTTCTAATACTTTTACCTAAAAAAAAAAAAAAGAGCTACAAAACTATGGTGAGTCAATTTTTTTTCCAATTCCCGTATCCTTTTTTTTTTTTTTCTAAAAATACTTCTTTTTAAAAGTTTTTAAAACAATACAATTTTTAAAATAATTACTAGTTATCAGTATTTGAAAACTGGATACCAGTTCTCAGTTATATATCAGTTTATAAATATCTTTGGTGCTAGTTTACTAGTACTCGAAAACTTATTAGGGTGACTAGTTACTATTTTTAAAAATAATATGTTTCTAAAAATATTTTTAAAAGTGGCATTTTTTAAAAAATTAGGCCCGCCATAAATTTTTAATTATTTTCTAAAAAAGGACATAGATGGCCTAATTTTCTCAAATATAGTTACCTCAATATCTTATCAATTAATTAAAAATGATATTTTTCTAAAAATATTTAACAATGAAAATCTAAAAAATCCAAGAATTCTTAAAATATTTTGACCATCCGAGATTCTTCAATTTTTTTTATAACTTTACCATACAAATAAAATTTCCTCAATCCACTCTTTATAACCATTTCTCAAAAGAGTATTTATAAGAAATGGCCTTTTTCTATATCACTATAAGGGCCCCTTTTTTATACCTATCTAATAAATAGCCATTTTTTCTATTTTCTTTTTTGGCTAAATGGTTGTTTTCTAGTAGACCAATTTTATAATAAATAGCCATTCTTTTTTGGCAATGATTGTTTTCCACTAAATCAATTTTATGTAAAGTATATGAATTTTATTATAGCAATCTTATGTATGTTATATCCGATTTTTTTATTAGTGTATCAATCTTGTATGAAATATTTCTCTACATATTTATCATAAAACTGACATATTTCAACTTTTTTCAATCATTGGACAATTTTTTAACTGTATTTGAAAAGTAATAATTTCTTAAACAATGGCCTGAAATTCGGTCATTTGGCTAAGTGACATTTCTCAAAATAACATTTTCACGACCGCTCTTAAGAATCTAGACTAAATAAGCCTGTTGGTATGGTTTTTTCACCTGGTCATGTGAAAATCCGAAAATTTATTTAAAAGTTTGAAAATCTTAATATAATTTGTGCTAAAACTTGAATTATTAGAGATAGAGGAAATTACGAGGACAAAGCCTTAATTTTTGTGGTACCCTAAGTCCATGCAAGGGTGGAAGAAGCCCTAATTTTTATGGTACCCCCAAGCCCATGCAAACCACCATCAACAATATCAGCGCCACTGCTCCTAGTTGGGTATGAGAGCATTTCAAAGCTCTTTCTAGGAAATGGAGAATGCTATGGAAATTCCCTCAAGATCTTGAGGTCAATAACAATCCTCATTTGAAGAGAATGGCTTCTGTATTATTATGCTCCTCAAGTTGAATCAACTTTGGGCAACATAGAGATTCAATATCAATAAATATGCTAAGTTAATGCTAGTCCAATGACGTAGGACTCTAATTACTCAAAACCATAATTCGATTTCCTGTTTTCAAATTGATTTTTATTATTAGATGTTGACATACTTTTGAGTTGGTTGGAGTCTTTTGAACTTAATTTTAAATTGATATGCATTTAATAATGTTTGAGTATGTTGGTTTTTTTTTTTTTTTTTTTTTTTTTTTTTTTTTTTTTTTTTTTTTTTTTTTTTTTTTTGTATTATTGCTAGTCAATTAGTTTAAAATGATATGTGGATATTATGATAGTTAAGTATATTTTTGAGAGTCACGTGTTATTGTTTGGCGTGCTAATTGTATTTGTGAACTATTTCTTAAAGGTTCAAAAATTTTGAATTTTGGTTTTTATCTAATTATTGACGTTATGTGTGCTAATTCTGATTTTTTTTCTCTATATGTATTTCTTTTAGACTATATTCACTAATCCATAAAGGGAGGGCTATAAGTAGGAAATGGTATGACTCCCTTTCATATGTTTATGTAGTAATTAATTACACATTTTAAGTTTTCGTTTGGTATGCAAAATATGATATGATAAGATTGAGCTATTTAGGATTAGATTAGATAGGATTAAAGTTTAATCTTATCTCATATTTAGTGTGCTACCTTTTGTTAGGATGAGATTAGCATATGTGTTTCATAGTTTTAACTAAATAACAACTTTGAGGTTTGATTAATTTAAAAAACATAACTTTTAAAAACTAATTTAGAAAAATACCATTTTTAAAACTCAATTTTATAAAATATCATTTTTAAAAACTGATTTAGAAAAGTCTTACTTCTAAAAAATTGTGAATACCGCTTTTAAAAAAATATTTCGAAAAATACTACTTTTAAAACTATTTTGAAAAAAATCATTTTTTATAAATAATTTGCAAAACAGCACTTCTAAAAAAATATTTCGAAAAATAATATTTCCTGTTTTACTACTTTTAAAAGTGAATTTTAAAAATAACACTTTTAAAGTTTACTTTCGAAAGTACCATTTTTTTTACTACCACAAAAATATTCTAGTATTTTTAATCAAATTCCTAATTCTTTTGATCTTAAATTCTCAAGAAGATAAGATTATATTGTTCTAAGAGTATTATTTTTGGAGTATATTATTTTAATTCAATCTAATCCTATATATGCATCAAAAATGAGATTAATTTAATCTAATTTAAATTAATTTTATTATTTTAAATATAGCCAAAAGGGAATATCATTTCCTTTTTCTTTACTTTTATCTTCCCTATTACGTGTTAGTAAACATGAACTTAATCCACTTTAAAATCATGATTTTTTTTTTTTGAAGTTTTTAAGTGATTTCTGAATAATATGACTGAAGCTTGGAGAGAAACAAGACATGGTAAACACAGTTAGAACGCAAGCTACGAAGTCTAAAAACTTCCCACTATCTAGTTGTAGTCAAAAACCCTCTCTTTGTTCCCTTCATGACTGCTCAATTATGACTAGACATTTAACAAAATCTAAAAGTTTCCCACCATTAAGAAAACACCACAAGGTTGTTGAAAGATTCTCAAAACTCCCTCGATGGTTTGTTCGTCGCTTCCTTGACAGCAACTCGATGCATCCTCAATTGTTTGTTCATGATTTTTCTAAAGAAAAAAAAAAGGCGAATGGAAAGTGGGATCAGTGCGCTTCATCAATCCATTAGACTTACTTATGTGGTACTCATTAATACATTCTTCTTTTTATAATTTTCTGTTTTGTCGAATTTGGTTTTGGAGTTTTTTCATTGGTGATATTTGATGGTCATGTATAACCTTGTTCTTTTCGGTAATTATGAATAGTTGATATTATGATACACATATACTCAAAAGCTTATATTGTAGAGAATTGTTTAAAGGAGCTTATTGCTCAACTGTGGAAGTTTTTTTTTTTGGTAATGAAAATGTGGAAGTTATTAAGTAGGTTTAATAAAACTTCTCCACCTTTTTTGGGACCAGCTAATTAGAAGATCAAAAAATCTTTGCCAACTTATATGATATGTGTTGGTATTGTTCTTATCAGCTGTTCACATGTCTCTGAACTATTGACGTTGTATCTACCAACTGTCCACATATCCTTGCTATCGCGGAATGCCTCTGGAGACGGAGAGGCAGAGGTGGCCACCTGCAAAGACTCTCTGATGCTTAAGTCAGTGATTTATCCCTGAAACTGAACAGTAAGGATTTAGTTTTTATCTGTAAACGTTTTTTTTTTGTATCTATCTATATTTTTTTTAGGGAGGAAACAAGGCTTATATATATAATCTTGGAACTGGGAGCTTTTTGGCTCTCAATTCCAGGATCGAGTACTTTTTTCCATCATGACTTACTCCAGAAATCACGGGTCGAAGTTACCGTGACCTCCCTTGCATCGTCACGGCCTGTTTTCTGCCGTCCCCTACGATTCCATCCTGTCGGGGTGAGATTTTGACAAGCCACCGTTCTGTCAGGACGACCTGCCTAATGTACGCACCTACCCAAGATCGCATTAAATGCTCTATTTAGGTCTAGAGCAGTGAGCTGCTTCTCACGGTATTCTGGCGGAAGACCCTTGAGGCTCCCGACCCCTAGTTGTCGAGGTAAGAATCGGACTGGACCGAATCCATCTAGGGTCTAGGATGGGTTCGACTCTGGCCTCGAATAGCCCATGGGCCTATACGGTACCACGTGCAACTCGTATAACTTTTAATCGGTCACTCTGGATACGTATCGGACGGTGTGCCCCGCTTGTGACCTGTTCTGCGACTTAATCGTCTACGTGGTGTATGATTTAAGAACGAGTCCCACAACTGCCCCCATTTCCCTATTTGATGGATTCGTATCCATCAAGTGGGAAAATCGTTTCTCCGGTCCTCCAATTCGAGGGATACACGTGGCTCCCCCACCGTCACTCCTTCCCAATTGCCGACGTTGGGGCATGCCATCCCATGTCACAATTTTTTCAAAATTTTGAAATTCTAATGCCTCCATCCTTTTTGCCTTACTCTCCTCCAGGGAAAAAACTCTTCAGCTCCCCCTTTATAAAAATCTCATTTACGCTCATTTTTTACTTTACCAAAATCTCTAAGTATTCCAGCTTTCTAAAATCTTAGGGTTTCCGCATCTCTCTTTTTCCAGAACCTTTCGTCTTCTTCGATCGCACCTAACACGATGGCCCTGAATCAAAGTCAGAAACTCCGCCCCGTCACGAATTCCGAATTAGGGTCATTGAGGAGGCAACTTTACTTCCCTGACAGAGTCACTTTATCCCTCTGCTCCAGAAGGCTCCATCGTCCTGGGGAGGAGGCATCTGGAGTGGCTGCGATTTCCTCTTCCTCTCTTGGTCCACCAGTTCTTTAGCCTTATGGGGATTCATCTGATGCAACTCAATGCTAACGGAGTCATGATCTTGATGGGGCTTTCTGCCTTGTCCGTCCTCCTCAATATGCATATCGACCTAGAAGTGGTATTCTATGCCTATAAGCTTACCCTCATCCCCAAAAAGAGCTCTTACCTCATTTTCTATCTTCAGCTGCTCCCAAGCGCTACATCTTCTGGGGCTTACCGAGGTCGGATAAGCAGTGGGACTCTCATTCTAGGATATACCCGTCGGAGGGACGTGGTGCTCTCCCTGGGTGAATGGAGAGCATTTTCAAATCTCCTCGTTCTTTCTACAAAGTAAGTATTGAGTAGTGAATTTCAGGTCCGTGCATATTTCGTTCGTTTTTATTCATGAAATTTTGGATTGCGCAGCCTTTGCAGAGGAAAGCAGGTTCGAGCCTCGGCTGTCGGCGGGTCGACTCTAGGAGATGGAGGGAATCATCGTCTTTAGGTCATCCGGGGATTGTCGACACATCCAAGCTATCTTGAATCCCCAGGTGATGAACATGATGCCAAGGATGATCTCATATCTCCTCTTCCCGCTAGACACATGGGTCATCACCAAGTACCTTCGGACCCAGCTTGACGCCTCCGCTCTGAACTGGTCCGCCGGGATGAGCAAGGTCGCATCGCCATGGTGGGTCGTTAGATCATAACCTCGAGCCAGCTGGTGGGTCCTAATGACCTGGTGGCGCCGACCAGTTATGAGCTCGAAGAGGCTGTGAAGCTCGTGGCCGAGGAGTATGTTAGGTTCCATATAGAGGAAACTGCTGCCCCCAAGAAGGCTAAGGGTGAGTTCATTTTTGTACCTTGAGGCTTCGTCGATCAGGTCATGACTACATTTTAACCATATTGCTTGCTCTTTGCAGGTTCGGACGCAGACCCCTCGGCGGACCCCTCCCCGGTTAAAGGGAAGACCGCTGTGCACAAGGCTCGCTCTAAGGTCCCCACTGGTCGGCGTTTGGTGGTGTCCTTGGAGGATGAGGCCTCGGGAGTTGTCATCCCAAGAATAGGCTTGGACGATGACATGGAGGGTCTGTTTGTGACCGGGGGTAAAACACCTGTAGTGCCACCTCCCGAGGTGGGCGGGCTCATGATCCGGGAGGCACCGGCCATAAAGGTTGTGCATGATGAAGGGACGCCTTCGAGCCTACCCGGTAAGCCCTCTGCGCCGACCTCTTCTATCCCCAGCTCTGGCTCGAAGGCGGGAATGGGGTCCTGTGCTACCCGCTCCTGTGGAGAGATTGCTGAGCTCAGCGGAGGGACTCCGAAGTTGAAGTCTCAGCTGTCTTCCCCTCCCCCGGTCTCCATGAAGCAGGATCGCGAACCCGATTCGTCCAAGGAAGAGGGGAGCCTGCCGGAAAAGAGAGGCAAAACTGCCCCTGCTTCCGACAGTGACGACAACGGGGCTACTTTGACTCTCATGAGGAGGAGGAGATCCGTGCGAGGCAGCACGTCTAAGGATGTTGGTCAAGACAAGACCAAAAAATCACACCTGGGCGTTCCTCCAGTGGAGGTGGCAGCCGAAGTTGTTGACGTAGTAGCGGTCGTCACAGCTTCTTTTGTCGAGGGTGTGCCCGGCGAGGCCTTATTCTCCACCACCACCACCTTTGCTACTCCGGGGGGAGGGGGTCGAAAGAAATCGCTGGAGCGCATTTGGTGAGGGGTGCAGGTGTCCTCGCGGTCGGCAGGGTGGAATCGCATTCCTCAGATGCGGACAATGCCTAGGGAGAGGGTACGGTTACGGAGCCCGAGCTGGAGGTGTTCCCCCCGGAGAATGTAGAGCTTGTGGCCAGTCGCAGCATCGCACAGGTTTGTTTCGTCTTACTATAAGCACCAAGTTCTTGGCATCATCTCTGAACACTGACTCCTCTCTCTCGCACTTTGCAGCTAGCTGCCATCTAGTCCTTCTACTCCTCTCGCGTTAGCGAGCTGACCCGGCAGCTGAACGCCCGTGCCATGATGGCTGAGCGGTGCGAGGCCGCCCGTGTCACGTTGAGGGCGGATTTCGATTTGTACCAGAGCTTGGACGAGGCTAGGGTCAGCAGTGTAGTGGCCCACGCTTTGAGCATCGAAAAGGCCAGGTGTGAGAAGATGGTTACCGCGCTGGCCGAGGCAGAGATCGCCAGGTTAATCTAAACCGAGGCTGCCAGGCTGACCCAGGCCGAGCTCAAGGTCAAGGAACAGGAGTGGCAGAATACGGGAGCGGAGACAGGTCTAGCTTTCATCGCTAGCGACAGAGCTATTGACGAGGCCAAGGAAGTGAGGAAAGCCGAGGTGAAAGCCAAACTTGAGGCCCATTCCTTGTAGAGTAGGCTCGACCGGTCCAACGAGGTAATCTGACATCTCTATTCGGATCACAAAAAGCTGATGGAGGATCATGTCGAGTTGTCTCGCAAACGTGGCGAAGATCTCGCCTATATTAACAATCTTTTGATCAACTTATCGCAACGGCAAGCGGAGCTAAGGCTAGCTGCACTGAGGGATAAACTGGCAGACGCAGAGAAACTAAAGACAAGATACCAGAGGCAGGTGAATGTCTTTTCTGCAGAGAGCTACAGGTCTGGCTAGGAGAATAGGGAATTCGAAGGCCACGCAAAGATGGTAATGCCAGGCCAGTTTGATGAGCAGAAAGGC
Organism: Parasponia andersonii; assembly: GCA_002914805.1. Lineage (NCBI taxonomy): Eukaryota > Viridiplantae > Streptophyta > Magnoliopsida > Rosales > Cannabaceae > Trema > Trema andersonii. Next base: position 201,260 of record JXTB01000322.1, on the reverse strand, counting down.
GTCGAGAGGGACCATTATTCTGTCAGGTACTACATGCAGCAGTTAGGGAACGAGATTAATATTGTGTACCCTACTGATGTGTTGAAGATGCTCGACGAAGATAAAGATGGGCCCTCTATATCTACTTCTGTCGCCAAGGAGATTGTCCTTGCTCCGGGTCTGCCAGATTAAGCTACGGAGGTCTCTGGGGATCAGCCTGGCGAGGGTGCCTTGACGGGCGGAGGGTCAAGCACGGTCGTCTTGTCCAACGACGATTCTGATTCTGCTGCAGCTGGTCCAAGCATCGAAGCCGGCGTCGCTTCCCTCCCTGGAGGTAACTAGGGACTCTCACTCTTTTGTATATTTGTAAAGTGCTGACCACTCTGTATAGAGCTGACCCTTGTTGCAAGCAACTGTTTAAATAATAAAACGGCGTATTCTTCTCATGCTTATTTTGTGTAATCTATTATATTCATTCTTATATTTTTTTTTTGTTGCTTGTATCCGTGGTAAGGGTCAGGCATCGTATACAATACCATTTCTTTGTCGGCGGTCTGCCCAGCTTCCGGGTTTAGCCCAATCATATATGATGTGGAGTTACTAGCGAATTTCCCTTATGCTATGATCGACGAGGTCAGCTCCGGAGATTGGGACGTGAGTTCCGGCTCGCCTGACTTTGAGGATGTATAACTTCCGTTATGACTTATCTTAGCAGAGTATGATCTGCGAGTATGGGTGGACTTCTTCGACCCTAAATGGGAACGCGCCAGGAATCAGCTCCAAGGATTGGTCGATAATTGTTTGGACCTGTCACTTCAGAGGAGGAGGCCTGAGCTTGGCTCTTTTCGGGAGCGAACAGGGAGTTACCACTCTGACGTGTCCTTGTGAGTCTACCTAAGACTTACTCCTTACAAATAGAGACACTGGGTCTGTGTCTGTGTCGACCACGCATCCTGTAATCTAAGTAATAATAAACAGAATTTGGTTGTAATTTTTGCTTTTGCGCTTAGTCTTGCCCGGATCTACTTCCAACGGGTAGGCCTTGGTTCCGTTCACTTCCTGCCCATGCGTAGCTAAGGCGCTCTCTGGGGAGGGTCTACTTCCAACGGGTAGACCCTGGTCCTGTTTGCCTTTGGCTTGTGCGTAGCTAAGGTGCCCTCTGGGGAGGGTCTGCTTCCAACGGGTAGACCCTGGTCCCGTTTGCCTTTGGCTTATGCGTAGCTAAAGTGCTCCTTGGGGAGGGTCTGCTTCCAATGGGTAGACCCTGACCCCTTTTTCTTTTGGCTCACGCTTAGCTTAAGTGCTCTCTGGGGGGGTCTCATTGCTCAAATCTCCCCCACCCCGTAGGTATGTCCTCTCAGGTCGTTAACAAGCAACATGATCCCCGTGGCACAATTCTTGGCGAGGTCCGCTGGCAAATGTTTTATTGCTCAGCTAAATCCCCTCTGCGCGTTTTCTCGGGCCATCAGAAATTATTTTATTGCACAAGGTGATTCCCATAGCGCGATCCTTATTGAGGTCTGTTGGCAAGCATTTGATTGCGCAGCCCGATCCTCTTCGTGTGTTTTTCCGGGCCATCAGCAAGCATTCTATTGCACGATGTGTTTTTTTTCTAATAGTACGATCTTCGTCGAGGTATACTGGCAAGCATTTTACTACGCAGTTCAATCCTCTTCGTATGTTTTTTCGGGTCATCGGCAAGCGACGTGATCCCTGCAGTACGATTGTTTTCGAGGTCTGCTAGCAAGTTTTTGGTTGCACAGCTCTTTCTTCTTCATATATTTTCTCTGGTCGTCGATGAGTGACGTGATCCCCACAGTACGATTTTTATGAGGTCTGCTAGCAAGCATTTTACTGCACAGCTCTTTTCTCTTCATACGTTTTCTCGGGTCATCGGTAAGCGACGTGATTCCCGTAATACGATCGTTTTCGAGGTCTACTGGCAAGTTTTTGGTTGTGCAGCTCTTTCTTCTTCGTACGTTTTCTCGGGTCGTCGGTAAGCGACGTGATCCTCGCATTACGATCTTTTACGTGAATGGCCTGTTGGGTCTCGCACTGTGGGCAGATCCTTTTACATAGCAATCCAAAGCATAAATCCGTGAAGCGGAAACCCTCACCTATTTTGGAATTAAGCTGTTTAATAATACAAACATTCACATATGTCTTATAGCATTTACATGCATCTCACACGTAATACTTCTTTAGGTATTGGGGATTCCACGTGTTTGATAGGCTCTTCCCGGTCTTGAGTTCTTTCATGATGTACACACCATTGTTGAGCGCCTTGATCACCTCATAGGTCCCGACCCAGTTAGAGTCCAGCTTTGAGGAGTTTCTTGTCCTAACCCTCAAGACCCAGTCTCTAGCATTAAATCAATGAGTGCTAATCTTCTTTGCATAGTAAGACCTCGCCTGTTGGTAATACGAGGCCAGGTGGACCCGAGCCATGTCCCTTGCTTCTTCTAGGAGGTCTGTGTTATGGCTTAGCTGCTGCTCTTTCAGTGAGGCGTCTTTTACCACTTCAGAGCGAAGGGTCGGGAGGCTAATCTCGGTCGGGATCACAGCCTCTGACCCGTAGACCATGGTGAACGGCGTTCTTCCCGTTGACCTCCGCTCTGTGGTTCGATGGGCCCACACGACGGCCGGTAGCTCTTCTAACCACCCCTTTTTGGCCTCCTGCAAGTTCTTTTTTATATTGCTGAATATGGCCTTATTCGTTGCTTCTGCTTGGCCGTTCCCCTGAGGGTAATTTATAGATGAGAAGCTTAGCCTTATATCATACAACTCACACAGTTCTTTTAGCTTCGCGTTTTAGAATTGCGTGTCGTGATTGGCGTGTATCTCTCTCGGGATCCCGTACCGGTAGATTATGTTTTTCCAAATGAAGTTAATCATGTCTGCCTTATTAACAGTCGTGTAAGCTTCAGCCTCTACCCATTTGGTGAAATAATCGATGGCCAACAAGACGTACCTTCTTCTCCTTAGACTTCTAAGGAGCTCTCCGACGATGTCCAGGCCCCATTTAGTGAACGGCCAAGGAATTATGTTCGAATGGAGTACCTCCGCGGGTTGGCGCTTCATAGAGGCGAACCTCTGGTACTTTGGTCGGCGTGTTGAGCTCGTATTTCTGCAGCGGGTCCCTAGATTCTTGTTGGACCTCTTTGTCAAAGTCTTCCCTTCGCCCGCTCCTGGCTTCGCTTGCTAGCAGCCCTTCGAGGCGAGCGTTATCTCTGCGTACTTTCGCGGTTTCATATTTTAAACCCAGGATGGCCTCGTAGGCCATCTCTGCCTTCTGGTTTGCTTCTGCCAGGGCAGTAAGCATTTGGTCTAACTTTTGTTCTAGACCCGGTCGTGCTTCCTGGGAGCTCCTTTCGGTGTCAAGATGTGTGCTCCTGGTTGTCATTCTTGAGGGTGCCATTATCCGACGTTATATGACCTTTTGTTCGGAGAGAGTGCGATTGTGAGACTCCTACTTTTTCTCTCACGCTCAACGATTCCCACAGACAGTGCCAAACTGTTGGTGCTATTCTTACCAGATGTCCACGTGTCTCTGAACTGTTGACGTTGTATCCACCAACTATCCACGTATCCTTACTATCCCGGAATGCCTTTGGCTTCAGGCTAAGACGAAGAGGCGGGGGTGGCCACCTGCAAAGACTCTCCGATGCTTAAGTCAGTGATTTATTCCTGAGACTAAACAGCAAGGATTTAGTTTTTCTCTATAAATATTTTTTTTGTATCTATCTATATTTTTTTTAGGGAGAAAACAAGGCTTATATATATAATCCTGGAACTGGGAGCTTTCTGGCTCTCAATCCCAGGATCGAGTACCTTTTTCTATCATGATTTACTTCAGAAATTACGGGTCGAGGTTATCGTGACCTCCCTTGCATCATCGTGGCCTGTTTTCCGCCGTCCCCTATGACTCCAGCTTGTCGGGGGTGAGATTTTGACAAGCCACTATTCTGTCAGGACGACCTGCTCAATACGCGCACTTACCCAAGATTGCATTAAATGTTCTGTCTAGGTCTGGAATGGTGAGCTGCTTCCCACGGTATTCTGGCGGAAGACCCTTGAGGCTCCCGACCCCCAGTTGTCGAGGTAAGAATTGGACTAGGCCGAATCCATTCAGAGTTTGGGATGGGTTCGGCCCTGGCCTCGGACAACCCATGGGCCTATGCGGTACCACGTACGACTCGCGTAGTTTTTAATCGGTCACTCTAGACACGTATCAGACGGTATGCCCCACTTGTGACTTGTTCTGCCACTTAATTGTCTACGTGTTTTATGATTTAGGAACCTGTCCTACAATATGAACCCACGGACATTCATATCTCACTTAAACCCACATGCTCCACTTTAATTTTTTTTTCCCTTTTTTATGCACAATTTCTTTCTTTTTTCTCTTTGTTTTAAATTTGAGACTTGATTACTTCTTTCTTCAACTTTTAATTGGATATTATCTTTTGGAGGCGCCATGGACAAAGGCGGTATCTAAAGACTGGCTATTTGTTGTGGAAAATAGCTAAGTAGAGGAGGTGTTGAAGGTAAATAATTTATTTCTTTTGTGAAATAATTATTTGGTAGTTGAAATTGGCTATATAATATTTCTAAATGACCATTTGGTACGAGAAGTTCTAAATGTTCAGAATAATTCAGAAAATAAATGAAGGTGATATTATTTTGACAAACTCATATTATTATGTTTGGTCACACGTAAAAATTTTGTTGTTGACTTCAAAAAATTTTAAATTTAATTTGTTTGATTTCACACAAAAATGTAGTAACTTTTATCGAGATGAGATAAGACCTCTTTATTTTTCACGTTACAGTAATATAAAATGAAATAATATTAAATTAATAATATGTTAAATATTTTGAAAATAAAAATAAAAAGTATTTTATGTAAATGTTTTTTTAATAGAAAAAACTCCATTTATCTTGTAATTTTTAATTTCAACATCATTGTTTTTTAGTTGCGCATGGATCTTGATTACACGCTCATCTTTTTCTCAATAAGATTCCTCAATTTCAATCTTATTATTATCAAATACATTTGACAAACAAAACATCACAGAATAACCCATGTCATCAAGAATTGTCCAGAGATTTATAACCTGCATTTACATAGCAATCATTAGTAGATATTATATTTAATTCATTCAATATCGAATTGAACACCTCCTTCAAATTAGGACTTAGAATAACAAGATGTCGAGAGGAAGATATGGGAGCAAAGAGAATAAATTTGAAACTAGAGAGAAAATACCTTATAGAGATCGACTTTCATCCAAGCATCATACAATGTCATGGAAAGTGGTCTCAAACTCCTCATTGCAACTGGTGCATCAACTCGAGCATTTTACTCCTCTGTGCATCAGGTTGAAATTAGTTGGGAGAATACCACCAAAAAAAAAAAAAAAAAAAAAAGAAGTTTTCCATACAAAAGATCTTGATCTTTGATGGAATTATGAGATTCCAAAGCAATTTCCACCATTTCTCCGAAAATTCAGATGATCATGAAGGACGCCTCTGGGATCCAACAATAACTTTGTAACCTGATTGCACCGTGTCAATCTTATTAGATTCAAAATGTCACGTGATTTTGTCTTCAGCTTCCAAATAACTCAATGGTATATCCAAAACAGCTAAAACATCAACCTCCCATGAGATTGTTCTTAATCTTCCTAAGTCCTAAAGTCTTGGACTAATTCTCATCAGATTCAAAATGCCAAATGATTTTGTCCTCAGCTTCCGAATCCCTTAGTGGTATATCCAAAATAGCTAGATCATCAACCTTCCTCGGGACTGTTCTCAATCTTCCCAAGTCCTAAAGTCTTGGACTAATTAAGTACGTATAAGATGTAAAACCTTTAAGTCGGCACATAAGTTTGTGACATTGTGTCGTGAAGGGACAAAACTGAATTGATCTGGGAACCCAAGGATCCGAAAAAACCTAGAAAGAATTTCCATCTCGTACCCAAATGTAGAACCTCTTCCCCAAAGAATAGTCTGCCAAATTGCAACTAGACCCATTTCGTGACGGTGTGTGTGCAGGAAGCCATCTTGTTTGAAATATTTGTCACGAAGAATTTTACTAGCTAGAGTATGCGCATTAATAAACAAATGCTAAGCCTGTCCAGCTTAATTGAAAGCAACTAAGTTCTTAAAACCCATTCTACCCTCCATTTTCCCTCTACACAATTTATCCTATGATTTTCAATTGATTTTCCTTTGTTCTTCTGTACCAACCCACCGAAACCGAGCAGCTAAAGACTGATCAAACTTTTGAAATAAACTCACTGGGAGTTTGAAAAGGCTATTGGAACAAATCGGAATGGTTTGAATCGCGGCCTTTACTAGAAATTCCTGGCCTCAGATTAAAAAAAATTTCCCTGCCAAATTTGCAACTTACTTTGCACCCTATTCTTGATGGATTAAAAGAAAATCTCCTGATTTTTCCCTAAAGAAGTTGGCAATCCCAGATAGCAATTATGAGAGAGGGGTTCGTGAAGGTTAAGTTTCTATGGATCGAGCTTCTCAAATCTGTATGGACATTTGGGCTAAAAGTAAGAGCTGATTTTTGAAAATTGATCTATTGTTCCAAAGCAATCTTGTAAACATAGAGCACCCATTTCACTTCATTGATTTCTTTGATTTTTGCCCTGTAAAGCAAAAACAATAATGTGTGATCTGTAAAAGCTAAGTGTAATATTAATTCTAGGGTTCCACAACGCACACTCAAAGCCCGAAAGAACATTCTTTTCCTTTGAGACTTGAATAAGAGCCGACAATCCTTCTGCACAAATTATGAAAAGATATGGCAAAAATGGGCACACTTGCCTTAGTCCTCCAGTTGGAACAACCTCCACTTTTAGGAATCCATTAAGGATAAAGGAGAACCTAGATGTAAGGATGGAATCCATGACTATAGAAACCTATTTTTCTGTAAATCCCATCTTATTTAACATAGAATTCACAAACACTTATTCAACTGGATCGTAAACTTTCCTCATATCTATTTTTAAAGTAATCCTACATAGACCTCCCCATTTTCTTCTGACGAGAGTGCAAAACTTTGAAAGTTACAATAATATTATTAATAATAAATCTCTCCAAAATTAATGCACTCTAGGCTGGCTCAATTATGAAAGGAAGAAAAGAATTAAGCCTATTAGCAGCTGTTTTTGTCATTACGTTACAAGTAACATTAGACAACATAATAGGCCTAAAATTAGAATTTTTCTTGGGATTCTTTGTTTTTGGCATCAGCATCAAACACAAGAATCTTATTCAAAGGATCAATAGACATCTCACTATTTTGCGCTCTAGAATAAACTTGGAATAGGGCATTCCTAACTATATGCTAATTCTTTTTGTAGAAGAGAACATCGAAATGGTCTAGGCCCGGCGCCTTAGTGGCCCCCATTCCCATAACCGTTTGCTTAATTTCTTCAAGAGAAACTAGTGCCAAAAGTGCTCATTCACATACTCAGTCTCTCGTGAAGAGATCAAATCAGTAACTTGATTCAGGTCCTCCTCACTTGGCCGAGAGGAATGAAAAATGTTACTAAAATAAGATTCCACAATGCGAGTTATATCCTCACTCTTTTCACACCACCGCCTATTAGTATCCTTTAGACCCATAATTGCATTCTTGTTTCTTCTTAGTGAAGCTTTTGAATGGAAGAAGGTCCTATTGCAATCCTTGTTTAGGCCATATTTGGTGTGTTGCATTGTATTTGTATTGTATTGTATTATTCTACTACAATGCTATATTTGGTTTTGTATTATAATAAGATATTGCATTAAATTATTTTTTGAAAAATACCACTTTTGAAAGTTAATAAGGAACTACCATTTTTAAAAAATTATTTTAAAAAATACCACTATAAATTACCACTTTTAAATGTTATTTTTAAAAATATAGCTTCCAAAAAAGTTATTTAGAATAATACTACTCAAAAAATTTATTTTAAAATATCACTTTTTTTAGACAAAAGATACCACTTTTAAAACGAATAAAGTGATGTAAGAGAAAGGAATGAGAGAGAAAGGGGTGTGAGAGAAATTAAGGGGAAAAAAAAGTGAGGAGAGAGAAATTAATGATAGAGTATTATACAATACTATGTTATAATATAATGTTATACAATTTTTTTTTCATCATAGATAATAATCTTTATATTGTATTAAATTTTGATGTCGTATTAAGTAATTTAATACAAAAATACTATCAAATACAATATTATATTTAATTAATATAATACAGAATCCTTATATAATATACCAACATAACCTTAGGGTTCGTTTGAGATTGATTATAGTTGTTGCTTTTAGTTTTCAAAAGCAGTTAACAAAAAAAATCAGAAGTGGGGAGCACTTGGTAAATTCCCGCTTCTAGTTAGCAAAGTCTAAAAGTTGCTGCGTAATCACCATTTTAAGTATAATTTAAGAAGCATGGTAAGAGTTACTATTCAAAATTGATTTTACTTCCATAATACAAATTGTTTAAACTATCACTATACAACACACATAATTTATAGTTTACTAAACACTTAGATATTGCTTTTAAATAATGCAACAGTTTTGTAAATTAAATTTACCAAATGTCTGAACTTTTTTTTTTCTACGGTACTTTTTGTTCACAGCACAATTACAGTAGGACTATAACATAGTAATACCAAACTAACCCTTAATCCACTTTATTGTACATAGACGTAAGAGGACCAAGCCTATAATGATTCTTAATATAGAGGTTTCACAATTAAGAAAACCTAAAAGGCCTACATCAAATTCTCATATCATTAATTGGCCTAAAAGCCAAGGGCCCTGTTTGGTGGTGAGGACTAAAGGTTGGGACTAGATTCCTTTGTTCAGTTCTATAGTTTTAAAAAAAGATTGGACAAATGAGTCTGAGCCCCTTTTGTAGTTCCTTCCCATAAGACTAAATTAACTCAAACTAAGTTGAACTAATTTAGTCTCAAGTATTGCACCTTTTGTTTTTTTTTTTCTTTTTTTTCTTTATTTCTTTTTTTAATAATTTATTTAATTCATATACATATATATATATATATATATATATATATAAATATTAATTAACTTCCAATTTTTATTTTTATATACTTATTTTTCATAAATAAATTAAAATCATATTATTTTATATAATCATCATTTAAATTTCTTTTATATTTTAGAAATATTTATTTATTTATAAATAAAACATAATTAGAATTATATTAAGAAAAGTTGTTATATTTACTTTGTTTTAGTCCTGTGTTACACCAAACACAGTATAATACTAGTACTAAATAACACTATCCAATCTAATCCAATCCAATCTAATCACATTTAATAGTCCAATTAAATTCAATCTAATTCTGCGTGTCAAATAAGCTGAAGAAGTCTACGAAGCCCAATTATTAATTATGATCATCACAAGTATTAAATTGGGCCTTAAGGCATTACTAAAGCCATAGTCTAATATGTTTTTAACAAAACAAAACACAACTAATAACTTCACAAATATAATACTTCTAACACAGGAAACACTTTTCTTTTCTTCATTTCCTTGCTCTCCAATACAAATTAGTAAATATGCACCTAATGTGTAGTAGTGGAACTAAGATTTGTTGTCCCAAAAGGTTATCTAATTTATTACCTCATTACTTTATATGCTTCAGTAAAAGTAAAAAAAATTCAATTCAACAGTTGCTATGTAACTGTTTTAAAAGAGTAATCATTGCTAATTTGTCAACATAAAGTAAGTGAGATAACTTTTAAGAAAACAAATTGGGACATATAATTTCATTCTCATTTATATAGCTATATTATACTTAAGAAAGGAAAGAATCGCAGAGGACAGCTAATTGCAAGGATCATTGACCTCCAATGTCCCAACTTTTGTATAAAAAATTTTCTCCATAGCTAAGCGAACGGAAAGAACTATCTCTACAAGTCTCACGGATCGTTTCTTCGTCTACACTCATAATAGAGCACATTCTTCATCAGAAAACACTTGCAAAAAGATTTTCGAGTGAGAGAGCGTTATATAGTTGTGATAAAAGACATTTATTAATACCATGCATTAAAGCAAACTAAAAATAGTATGTATAAGAACATGTAGAATATAATTGGTGAGACACAGAAGATAGGACATGTCAATACAGAAAATAGCGGATATTACTGCGATATATATCAGCGTAATAGTCCATTATGTCGTTACTATTTCCTTAAATATCCTATTGTCACGACAATGTTGTGGCAATAACTCGTGGTAATAGCCCAATTGCTATAGAACTCTATTATATCAATATTATCTTGTCATCGCAATACAATCTCAATTATTGTAACGATATATTTTGTAATTTAAAAAAATAAAAAAATACTTAAAATGGCTATTGTAATGATATCTATCGCGGTAATAGAGTTTGCTATTGCGACGACTAGTATCGCGATAATAGAGTTTGCTATTGCAATGTTTGTTATCGCGATAATAGAATTTACTATTATAATGACATTTGTCGTGGTAATAGCGTTTGCTATGGCTGCAACATCTGCTTGCATATTACTACAACATTATTGTCGCAAAAGAAGTTAATAGTTTTTAACAAAAAATTTAATAATTAATATTTTTTAAATTAAAAAAGAAATTATTTGGAATTATGATCTTTAAAAAATAAATTAAATTAACTATAAATAATATTAAAATAGTAAAAAAAATAATAACATTGATTAACATGTTAATAAATATACAATGTCATACAAAAATAAAATATAGTAGTAACTAGTTCAAAAATGTATAATATAGTAGTAAACATAAAGCTAATCATCGTCTAAGTGCTCGTCCTCGTCGTCTTGATCGGATTGATTTGAAGAGGATGATGATCGCCCCATAGGAATGGTCCGAAGCATGAGTGCTCGAAGCTCGTCTAATTGCCTTCGAGTATCTTGCAACTCGAAGCGTGTATCCTGCAACTAGGAGCGTAACTACTCATTCTCTTGAGTTGATGGATGTGGTGTTTGATGGGATGGAAACTAAGGAGTAGAACTAGATGCAGTCATCTCTCCTCTAAGCACTCTACCAACCCCGTCCTGTGGCCACGGCGAACACCAAGTGCCTCAGTAGCAATCAGGGTCTCATCAATACGACGCAGTGCTGATTGTACAGGATTCTCCTCTACTTCAAATCCATCAGATAAGATGGCATATGCCCCCATCTGAGTAGCATGTAGCTCGGATATCTTTGCCTAAAAAATTAAGAAATTGTTAAATGACAAAACACTTATGTAATAAAGTATTAAATCTCAAATTATGTACAACCTTTTGTTAAACTTACATATGCTAGCTCTGCTACCTTGTTAACCCATTTCTTCATAGATCTCGAGAAATGGTTGCTTTGGAAACCGTCAATGATACTAAGAATCTAAAAAAAGAAAGAAGTAGTTAATTAAAGAAAATAAAAGATAAGTAAGTTGAAAGATTAATATAAAGAAGTAATTTACCTATCTTTTTCTCCCTTGTGCTAAGGTGGAAGATCCATGCAAACTGGGATATTTCATATTCTTCCGATTGTTAGCATTAGTTTGGAATCGAGCCTACAAATGAAAAGAAAAGTAATTAGTTATGAAAAGATAATAAAAGTAACACAAAATTAGATTAAAATTTGAACTTACCACATATTTCTCATTTGAAAATAATTCGATGCATTTCTTCAAAGTCTCCTCATATAATTTCATTGGAATATTGGCCATTGTCCTCTGAAAATCATTAGTTTTACCCTCATTTTTTTTTTTTGTAGTACTTGTGCATCCTAGACTTGAAACCTTGGTAAAGATCAGACACAATACGATCGATACTAATAAAAACTCTCTCTTAATCACGCCCATCCAGCTTATCCATACCGAGTACGAACTTTATAGAAACCAAATATTATAAATTAAAATTCTTTTATTAATAACAATATGAAGTTACAATATCATTTGATAGCATACATGAAGTTGGGGAATAATCCTTCCCTTATCTTCTTTCGGTACTTTGTCCCAATTAAGATAATAAGGAGGTATGTTCTCCTTAATCGAGATCCACCTCGATAAATATTTAGCATTATCGCTAACAACAGAAAAAGTTATGCCCTCTATATCAAACTCAATAAACTGCAAACCTTTTTCATGAACTAGCTTAAGTAGATTCCTAGATTGGGATATAAAACGTCTTTTAGGAGGAAGTACTACACATTAGAAAACACTTGTTAAAGGATATGTGTGTATGTGTTTGTGTGTAATAAAAGAAATTTTCAGGATGAAATGAGAAATATATAGATAACATATTTTTTTAGAAAAATAATTTATTTAAACATATTTTATATTTAATATATAATTATAAAAATTTATTATCACGATTATATCGTTGTAATAGGCAGAACAATACTACTTTTTGGTACTGTGTTGTGATTCTATTTTTTCTGTATCATATTACCACGACAGAAATATGTCACAACAGTATGTGAATTTTATTACTATAACATTTGGTCACTACAATAGATGTCATGGCAATATTGTCCATTTCTTGTAGTGTGTTGTCAGCAGTGCAGAGAGGTGAGGGAAGCTTAGAGTTTGGCTTGAATCGGTCAAGTTTAAATGATTGGGGCAAGGAAGAAGAGACGGAGTAAGATTTTGACACCATTCCAAATACCAAGAGCCAAACGGGTGATTTGTAGTTTCATAGGGTGTTTTATAAATTTTGCTATAATATCTGTTCCTTAAAGGAATTTTATTCAAACTGAAATAATGGTTTAGTAAAGCAGACAAAAGTATGACAATTGAAAAACATTCCCTTTAAGGGTAACTGTAAAAAATAATTTGACAGAGTGATCAATAGAGTATTACTTGTGCTGTTACTCGTTTAAGAAATATTCTAAATTGATATAGATAGTGATTAATGTCGTACATGTACTTAGTACTACACGAGTCATTGTACTGCAAAACTTTGGTTGCTATAAAATTATTACACTTAATGTAAGGTATTGCTTCACTGTCCTCAATCTTCTTCACCGTTTATAATCACCAAGCTCTCTTATTAGTTTGTATAAATCAAATATTTTCCCAAACCCCTACTTCTTTAAACTTTTCTTTTTCAGTGCCAAAACCCGAAGCAACTTTCTAGTCTTCTATACATACAAAAGGCTGGAGATGATTACATGGCTTTCTACTGTAAGTTTATAGCTGCCTAATTCTTTACAGTATACAATTAGAATCAGTGCTTTTGGAATCCGGTAAAGGTTATGTCCATTATGGTCATTTTAATTGCAAAGTTTGGTACTACAGCATTATTCTCTTCGTTTTTAAATGATGAGAATCTAACGTTTTAATTGTGCATTGTGAGGTGGAATAATTGACGCTTAATTAAAATTTCTTCGCAACCACTTAAAGATGACTGTGTAGTAGCCGAGTAAAAACCATGATATATTCACATATCACAAGGATCAAGGTTATAAGAGAGAGATTATAACTAGGAATTAGAAAGAGACTAGAATCAATCAAATGGAACCATGTTAAAAAAATGTAATATTAAAAAAATCAAAAGCACTTCAGGACAAAAATAAAAAGATGATGATATTCACATCAACGTGCGTGATGCCTCTTTTCATGGTCCAATTAACGTTCACGTCTTTTTGACAAAGATATCCAAAACGTGTCCCATGTGTTAACATGTAATCCGAAAAAGAGAAAATTATTGCTTCTCGGGAGCCATGCAGTGAAAAATCCAATTATGAAGAATTCAGTGTACTTATCCCAAGTAATATTGTGTTGAATAAGAATGTTGCCCACTTAACAACGCGTCATCGTCGCTAATATTGGTCACTAAATAGTAGAAAAGATTCGGTGAATAATTATATGATTATTTCTTGTTTTTCGTATTAAAAAAAAGAAACAAAAAATTCGAATCACCTTTTCTTTTAATCGCTTTCACACTTTCACTTAGGTGGTGAAATGCCCTTGACACATTTATCAGGAAAAAAAAAATATGTAGTTATTATTTTTTTTCTTTGCTTGAAATATGTAGTTACTTATTATTTGCTTCGTCATGAATATATATTCACATTACAATTTTAACTTTTAAACAAGGGCCTTTTTCATTATTTATTTTTGGTATTTCTTTGTTTACAAATCATATAGAGTTTATTATACTCAGAAAGAGGAAAAAGAAAGAAGACGCATTATGGCCCCAAAGCCACTTGACCGTACGCTAGTAAATTATTTTTAAAAAGCCAATATTTTAGGAAAAAGGGGTAGACATAGTAAACTAAAATAATAATGTATCTACATATGCCAACTGATTAGAAAACGATAAATAGGAAAACCTGTCTCATGATTACAAAATTTCCCAATGAATTTAATGTACAGTATTCATGTATGAAGAATCCTAAATGCATTTTAATTCTCGTTGATACGTGAATCCATCATAATTTGTTATATGGCTGAAATGTAAGATTGGATAATTGATTTCACGTATTACATGATGAGATAGAACGTAAAAATAAGTACATTTAGCATTCTCTCGTATGAGAGTACTACTATATTTACTCATTAATAAGTAGTGTAACCTGAATTATGTGATTGTTTTCAAATGATAATAAATTTAGTAGTTATAATATATATATATATATATATATATTATACGTGCTTAGTGATTATGTAAATATAGAAGGTGGTGGGTAACCTGTTTGCTTGTTATTTGACTGACTTTTTTTGGTTTCTTTTCTAAATCAAATGGCATTAATTCTTACCTAATATTCTAACTCTCATTCTATTTTCACATTCCAAATCTTATTACTTTTAACTTCTCGCTAGATAATGAAATTTTAAAGGAAAATTTTAATTCATACTAAGGTAGTACATTATCAATTTTGACCCTATATTTTAAAGTCTATAGTGAAATATAGAACAAATTATAAATCATTTTGCATGTGTCCTTACCATGCAATTCGACCTTGAAATTTTTTTATGAGACTGTCGAAAACACCAGTTTTGAATTTTGAAAAAAAAAAAAAGTCTAAGATTTAAAAAAAAAAAAAAGAAAATTTGATTTGATGATAATGATTTACCTTCGCTGCTCAAACTGTAACAAATATTTAAGGAGGAGGTTAATGAAAAAGTTCAGAGTGACAAGAAGATTTTGTCATTTAAATGGCAATATTAAGTAAATTTAGATAGTGACATATTGAGTGTTAGTTTTAATATAAAATTCATGACTATTTTGTCACCATTAGGCTATTCGTAGACCCTAGGGCTGTAATAACACTTAAAAGTAACCAATTCATTTTTTTTTTAAAAAAAGAATAAAAAAATCAAGTATACACTAATGAAAAAAAGGGACTTATAAGTATTTAAATTCCAAAAGCAAATATTTAATTCATAATAAAGTCAGTAGAAATGTAAAAACTTTGATGATTAAATCCGTTTAAAAAGATTGGATTCATATTATAGGTAATCATAAAGATGAAATAAGGGAACAAAACCACATCCTAGACCTATTCCCCCCACCCGAAGCCCCCCTCCCCCGGGCGGCCCCACAAAAAAAAAAAGAAAAAAAAGAGTAATTTAAGTTCCAAAACAAATATTATTTTTTAGATGAAAAAAATATTTCATCCTTATTAAATAAATTTAAAATTTTAAGAGACCAAAAATGAGAAAAGAAAAAAAGATTGGATCGGGTTTAAAATGGAATCTTTTAAAAAAAAAAATTCCAAAACCTCATTCTCGACATGGATTAGAATCGAAGTGAAAGTTGGTTTCTAATACGAAATATAAGGAATTAACTTACTATTATAAGGTTTTCCAACTTAACCAAATGTACCGATGCATGAAAAGAAAAAAAACCAACCAAAAAGCATATAGGGTTATGTATGGGCTAGGAAAGATACGATTTTCAACGACGTCCCAAACCTCCCAAATAAAATGGTTATTACATTGGCAAATTTATATAAAATAATTAATTTTCTTCTATGAAAAAGAGAAACAGTCAAAAGAAAGAAAAGTTTGTATAATATTTTTCTTTTTCCTTTTTTTTCTAGTTAAGAAATGTTGTACAAAGCTTTTTTTTTTTGTTTTTTGGCTAAACAATGTTGTTCACGTTATAAACTTGCTTCCGCAACGTGCATCATATTATTTCTTCCAATTTTCTATTTTGATGACTTTGAATTCAATTATTTATGTTCTGCGGTCCCACGTACATTATATATATATATATATTAAGTTGCACAAAGTCTTAATTTGGTTGTGCCATAGAGCTTCCTCGTTAGGTAGCCAGGATACGTTTCTCTATTTATTTCGATATTATTTTGCTGAGCTCATGAATAAGCCGAATTACTGGGGAACATTAGCAATAGTCGCTACGAAAAGAGATTCTAAACTACATATAAACAAATAAATGCTGACTAGATCCGTTGTTTCATATATGAAATTTCATTGTTTAGGTAAAAACATTCATGAAAAGGATGCCAACCTTCCTTTTAGTGTAAATACAAAACCAAAAGGGATATTAGAGTGTGTGCTTTGTTATACATCATTTTAATAAATTTTGTTTTTTTTAATATAGCTAAATGGCTTAATATATGTATTTTTATATTTAATATATCTACTTATATACAAATATTAATTAAAATACTGAGTATATTAGTTTTTATACTAGCTATATCATATTTTACACTTATTATATAGACTAATATACGTGCATTTTTGCTATAATATTTTAAAAACTGACATTTCCTCAAAATGGGCCCAAAATTCGGTTCTTTTGCTTTAAGGTCCAAATGAAAAATATGAAACAAACCACAGCAGTAAACCACAGCTTTGGCTTTCCTAAGTTTATTTTCATAAAAAAGTTCCCTTTCAAAATCGATCCCACCGACATATTTCTACGAAAAAACTGGTGAAAGTTATACTATAGACTGGCTGGAGCCAGAAATTTATTTCAGTATTTTTTCTTTCTAAAAAAAATGCTTAGGACACGTGACACCAGATATTAATAAAAGTCAAAAACCAACATGTATGCGGGCTAAATTCCACACTTCTATTAGCGTATGGTATTAAGCACTACATATACACTTAGAAGTTTTCTTCTCAAAATAAATTGGTATGTAATTGGAATTAGATTCTACTTTTTAACATATTACAATTTCAAAAAAAGAATGTTTTGCTTAACCAGTAGAATACGTGTATTGGACTTAGTAAACTTAATGTTCTGAAAATATAGAAAAACGAGGGACCTAGTTAAAACTTATTTACGACAACCCTATAATTTAATAACTAAAATCAATACACCCTGAACAAGATGGTGCCTACGACAAATCATTCCAAGTGAGATGGGAGAATTGAGTCATCGTCGAATAGGATGAGTGAAACCTGTGATGAACATTTAAAAGTAGGTATTTAGGGGTTATCCCATCATTTTACACTTAGTGTGTTATTAACTCTCCCAAATTAAGCACTTCTTTTAATCATCATCAGTTTTAAAACAAGAGTTATCTTTAATTTGTTTTAAATGATTATTTTGATTTAGAGAAATGAGCGTAACTTTACTCAAAAAATTTTTTTCTCTTGGAATGCTCCAGCTCTATTTCAGTCAGCCATTGAAAGAAAGACTCGATATTAGATGTCAACATGTCCTCATTTGATGGAATTGATATTGTTTCAGTATCTTTACTAGAACGTTTCTTTCCAGCTAACCTAGCTAAACGGCATGCCTTAGTCTCTTCTGAGTCAAAAGAAAACTTAAGAGGATCACGCTTCATAATATTATTTTCTACAAATTTTCGCTCAAACTCGGCGAGAGAGGTTAGTATTAATGGAGAACCGTTGATTTTGTAGAATATGCATCAGATAACATGTGACTATGTAAAGTAAGGGAAATTCAACAGGAATACCTTTAGGAATTTGGAACAACTCTAGATACTAGACTTTGATAGCTTCTCCTCAAATAATAGGTCTTTTATACATCTAATAGAGGCAGATTTAATAGCATCAATTCAGTCAAGCACAATCAGGTTGGCTGAGGGAATATTATATGAGCAAGGACCTGCACAAAAGGAAGAGTATTAAGAATTAGCCAATCATTCTATCAAGTAAATAAAACTCGGAAAAAAGAATTTACTAGAGCAACCCCATAGCAAAATGGTATTATTGAGCGATCCTTTGTTTAGGGTTATTTATTATTATTATGGATCATATATTTACTATAATTTTAATGTTTTAATTTATGTACTTCTAACTTTAGAATATTTTCAAATATTTAATATTTTTAATTTAATTAATTAACTAAGTTTATTATAAATAAATATTTTAATTTATTGTGAAAATAATTTTATTACAAAATCTTTTGTCAATGCATTTGAAGCATTAGCAATTTTTTTTTTAAAAAGTAAAAATTGCTGCATTTCAAAATACTTCGGCAAAGAGCTATATACTTTGGCTAGAGTTTCCAAAGTGTAACATTCTTTTTTAAAATTTGAAATTATAGTTCGCCGACATAAATAGAGCAAAATGGGGCTTATGCCTCCTGATTTTCTGGAAATCTAATATTTAACTTGATATTTGAAAATTTTAGTTAATTTGCCCCTATAAGATTACAAAATTACAAGTTTTATCAACATATTTTACAAACAAACTATACTGCCCCTAACATGATCCCATTGAAATATTTTACTTCTAAACTTTATTTACAATATTTTGAAATACTTAATTTTTTGCCCTCACTTGTTATGGATAAATTTTTATTAGACATATTTTAAAATTTTAATCCTATATTAGTTTACGTTAACTAAGATATCTTTTAAGAGTACCATTTTATATTCTTCATGAATTACAAATTTCTAAATTACAAGTTAAGTTGAAGAAAGAGAAGCAAAAAATATATAACAGGAAAAAAGGAGGGAGAAAACAAATTTAGCTTTTTTTTCTTCAATGTAAGTCCCTCCTAAATAAATTTTCTGGATCTGTTACGTTTGCTAATCCTTTTTCCAAAAATTGTGTTAACAAAAGGGATGACTTCTTCAAATTTAGGATTCGTTAACTTTTTCTTAACACTTTGAATGCGTTGGATATAGTTAGTTTTGTCGACACATTTACTATTATAATAACCTAGTTTTTTAAGGGTAATTTGGCCATTTGACCTAAAATATAAAAAACAACTTAAATATTATATATATATATATATATATATATATATATATATATATGTCATTCTCTCTTTTCCTCTCGTCCATCTCCCTACCAATCTCACTCTCCCCCCTTCGTTCTCTCTCTCATTCATGACTGAAAATGGGCAAAGGAATGTCAGAGTTGACCCAGCCATTATCCAAACCGCCAAACCACTGACAAGATTCTCTGTGTCGCCAGCAAGCTGCGCTACCTATTCCCGGTCGTCGCTGAGCTCTATATCGCCAGAAAACACCATTAATAGCTGTGAGGTGAGGGAGCTTTGATTTTTGGCACCGTTCCGAATCATTTTTAGGCTATGTTTTTGGGCTCGTTAGATTTGTATCGTTGAGAGAAACCTCAAAGTAAATTTTTCACAATCCTATTTTACTCGGTTTGAAAGTTACCATTTTTGTGTATTTTTAGCTTGGATTTTATTTTTTTTATCCGATCGTTAGATCGTATTTTTAATGTCATTTTTAGAATGTACTCAGATAATAGAGAAGTTTGATATATATATATATATATTGAGTATATTTGGTGACGAGCACAAAAATAATATTTAACGGTTTAAATTTTGTCTAGTTTTATGTGATACCAGTCCAGTGTCGATTTGGACCCAAATTGATCAAGTTATATGTCTAACTTAATTATTTTAGACATTAAGAATTCAACAAAGAGGTCTACTTTTTGATTTGAAACTCCGTTGAGAGATTGATTTTTCCCAAGTGAGTGATTGAGGGCATAAAATTAGTTCCCCGACATTCTGAACGATCGTCCAACGACACCTTGAGGATTCCATAGTATGGTATCACTATTCTAGTGAGGTAAAGATTCACTTACCTCTCTTTTATATCGGTTTTAAATAAAACTTATTTTCTACAATATATGAGAATAAACTTGATTTTAGAACTTTTAAATATCTGTGATGGAATTGAATGATATGAATTATATATTAGATTGCTCTGAGACTTTTCTAAGTATAGGTTACTTTTGGGATACATTAAAATAGGGCTGTTATGCTATCAATTTTTCTATAAAATTTAATTAATTATTTTATCAAAAACTAGAGCATCATTTGAACTTAAATTATTACATGGTTATTTTTATACATCAGTTCAGAGTACACGCATCATAGGATCACACATGAGTACCAGGTTAGCATCATAGGGTTTTTACAGTATGGCACTATGGCCTTACTGACGGTGTAGAATTCGTGAACTCACGCATGGTTTTTCTTCTGATTACTTCCCCATTTAACAGGCGTAAGCAATGTAGTTGCCTCTCTAGATTTGGTAGGCGACACACGGGTGGCCCCTCCGATTATAGGCTAGGATCAGGCAGGCTGTATGGTACACGTAGTGCTAACACTCTAGTTTCCATTGATGAGAGATGGTGAACTCATGAATTTGAATGGATTTGTGTCATGTGTTTGTGGACTGATTAGTTTTTTTTTGGGATATCATGTTTTCCTATATATATTTATATGCATTTACTTATACAGATTATCATCTTTGGAAATAGATATATGTATATATGTATATGATTTTGGCAAAAGATATTTTTGAATTAAATTAACCATATATAGACTCTCCATCACTAAAAAGGGTTTTTAAATGAGGTAGCAGTTTCTTTATTAAGATTATGAGCTCACACTCTACTTTCTTTTCCTTTCAGGTGATTGTTCATCTAAGTCAATCGTATCGATGGCTAGGTAAGTCGCTTAGCCTACATTTGCAATTTTACTCTCATTCCTATTTGGTTGGTCCCAATCCCTTGTCCTATTCTATTTCATATTTAACTGTTTAGCCAAGTTTATTGATTCTACTAAGTGAACATATGAGGACATTCTTACTACTATCTGAGGGTTTGGTTTATAAATGGGACAATATAGTTTCCAAGGAGTATATTTTCAAAGTTTCAAGTACTTGAAATTTTAACTAACTCTGTAAATTAATTTTTGAGACTTTCTGACTCAAGATTTGCGAAATTAATTTAATTGACACTAAATTTTTTATAAACCAAGTTTTTGTATAACTTAACTATATTTTCTTGAATTTTAATTGGTGTCTCTTTCTTAATAAACTAAACTAAAGATTGACTCTCTTTTTATATAGAGTTTCTAATGGTTCGAGGACTACAATGAAAAATCTAAATACTCGATTTCCTCTGAATTTTGTAAAATTCTTTATTTGTATTAATTTACGCTCAAAATTACTAAAAGTCACTATATTGAATTTTGGGTCGTGATAACTATTATGTCGATAATTTGCCATTATTGAGGAGTTTATGCTGATAACTATTGCCAATACTAATACACATCAAAAAAGATTTTTCGATTCTCTAACAAAGAATAATGCTATGAGATATTATATAGTGTTAGCATTATATTCAATTTATCACTCATCAATTATAATAATGATTTATGTGGATCCAATTCATCATATTAATTAAAATATTATGGTTGAATATTATTGGCGTCGATAATCTTGTTTTTAATAAAGTGATTGTTTTATACATGATCTCATGTACATCTCATCATTAGGCTTTTTTTTTTTTTTGTTTGTTTTAAGTGAAAAATTTTTAAAAGATATGCAAAGAGAGAAACTGATATTATACGACTCCAAGAAACTTCCTAACAAAGTTGACAATGACATCCATGTGAATTCTTCTCATTCTTCTAGTCTCATTAATAATCCCACACCGAATTTATTAATGAATGAAATGAAATAAATAAATGACAATTAATCACATTTTTCATTTGAATTGATCTTCATTTGGGGGAAAAAAAAAGTAATTGAAAAGCGCGTCAATATCGTAGTCACATCTACTGATCAGTCTAATACATATGTCATACGGAGTTGGGTAGGTACCTTCTCGTGATATTCAAAGTTATTGAGGCCAAATTAATACGATATTTCAATTTTTTTTTTTTTGTTTGAATATAGCACCAGTATGACATTTTAAAGAATTAATGATTGGATATCGACGCTCAAATTCTTTGCTCAAATACATTCTCAGCCTAAAAACAAACACTTAAATAATCATGACGTACACACGTCCTATAGCTCTGTATCAATCTTGATTAGTAGTTACGTACATTTTATTTATATTACTAGGATCTTCGTAGTTGGAGTCCAGCTATGATATATCTGAATAGTTCAATATTAAGAGTGTATAAATATGTCATGATCACTCGTTTCCTTAGTAAGAAAAAATTAAAAGGAGTTAATTAAAGGTCCAGAGAGAGAGAGAGAGAGAGAGAGAGAGAGAGAGAGAGAGAGAGAGAGCTCTAGTTAGTGTTGTTTTTCCTTTTGCCCTGTTAAAATTGTGGCCAAAATGGGACCAAGAAAAATGGTTTTCATTTTCTGGTTCTTCGTCCTTGATGGACTACTACTAATTTGTATGGCTCAAAACGTCCATCATTATTCCTTCTTTGTAAGTACAAACATATATCGAATATATATCTTAGTCCATTTATATCAACACGCATACAGTTTAGCATAAAGATTGGTTTTGCGTAATCTTAATTTCCAAGCAAATCTAAGATTTTCTTCTCATTTTATTTCATTTGTTTATTTCGTATGATCACCCGCCGCGATTGACTTGCAGTTGCGAGAGACGAATTTTACGAGGCTTTGCACGACGAAGAGCATGCTAACTGTGAATGGTTCGTTCCCAGGCCCAACCATCCATGTTCGCCGGGGTGACACAGCTTTCATTAACGTTCACAATGAAGGAAAATATGGTGTCACTATTCATTGGTACGAAGTCGTATTGTCTCTCTTACATTTAATTAATATAGATGTGGTCACAGTGTAGTTTTAATTAATATAGATGTGGTCATAGTGTAGTTTGGTTTGTAACTACACTAATGTTCAATGTTATAAAATTCCACACATCACACCATTATTTTTATACAAAATTAATAAAGTAAAAAATAGTTGAATAAAAATTTACCAAATAGAAACTTTTTTAAAGTCACTAGATCATTTCATAAGATGTTTATATCAGAGAAATATAGTCTTTTTACAGCTGATGACATGTATTGGGAAGTAAATTTAGTATATTTATTTTACACAGGCATGGAGTTAAACAGCCAAGAAATCCATGGTCAGATGGACCCGAGAACATTACTCAGTGTCCCATTCAGGCAGGAAAAAACTTCACTTACGAGGTTATATTTTCAACCGAAGAAGGAACTTTATGGTGGCACGCTCATAGTGATTGGTCACGCGCCACAGTGCATGGCCCTATTGTTATTTTGCCCCCACGTGGAAAAACATATCCGTTTCCCGAGCCTTACGCGGAGCCAACTATTGTTCTTGGTATATATTCACCTCCTTCATTTCTCTGTGTCTTTCCTTTTAGACTTTTACTGTTGAAAAACATGACACTGCAACTTTTTTTATTTCAAACTAGACACTGCTACTTTTTTACACTGCTTTTTGCCACCGAAAAAAATCCCTTTAAATGATGCTGTATCAATTTTTAACCAGAGATGGTCCCATACTTTAAATATGGGTTTGAAATAGTGACTAGTGTTGAGCTCAAAAACTAAAACTTACGTATGGCTTTTATTCTATATAAAAAAAAAAAAAATTACATATGGGATCCAACTATATTAAGATGGAGTCTACTGAGCTGTCTCTAAGAAATTGTTAATTTATTAATTCTAATTAATTAATGAGTTAATTAAGAGGGGCATATAAGATTTGAATCTTATCCACTAAATTTATAAATAAGAAGAATATGATTCTTTAAATTTATAAATAAGAAGAATATGATGCTTTAAATTTATAAGTAAGAAGAATATGATTTGATGTCTTCATGGTTCAACTATTTTGTTGATATATAGGTTCATGGTTCAACTATTTTGTTGATATATAGGTTCATGGTTCAACTATTTTGTTGATATATAGGTTCATGGTTCAACGGAGACGTGATGGAGCTGATTGAAGACGCCTTGTCAACCGGAGGAGATCCAAACATCTCAGATGCTTTTACCATCAACGGCTGGCCCGGCAATTTATATAATTGCTCTAGTGGTAAACATCATCATATCTACTATATATATATATATATATATATATATTAGGGCCATTAATTTTGTCTTGGTGCTCATCATGACTATTTTCTTTTCACTATAGTGAAGGCTAAAGTATATATATATTTTTTAATAAGAAAGTATAACGAACTTTTGGGGTAACAAAATAATATATATAATAAACTTTAAGTTTTGAAGTGCTTTCTGACGTAAAAGCCTAATCTTAACGTTTTTTATCATCTAACAAGTGACCATAATAAATTAATAATTCGTTACTAGCGACCTCAGCCCATTATCAAATTAAGAGCTAAGATTCCATTTCCCGAAATCTAGATCGATCTCCTTACCTTATTAGAAATTAACCAAACATCACATGTAATCTAATAAAAAACATTTGACATATATGTTAGTAGAAAACGCTAGACCAAGCACAAACTATATCAAAATTGGCTGTAATATTCTAATGATCATTATATCTGTTCATTACTCCTGCATCAATCTAATTCTAACATGTCCTAAATTTTCTTCTACACAAGAATCAATATACACCCTAAATGTTACACAAGGAAAGACCTATCTTCTCCGGGTGGTGAATGCAATCATGAACGAGGAAATGTTTTTCGCTATTGCCCAACACAACCTGACGGTTGTGGCCCAAGATGCC
Source organism: Parasponia andersonii (assembly GCA_002914805.1). Classification (NCBI taxonomy): domain Eukaryota; kingdom Viridiplantae; phylum Streptophyta; class Magnoliopsida; order Rosales; family Cannabaceae; genus Trema; species Trema andersonii. The sequence continues at coordinate 176,377 of JXTB01000322.1, read as the reverse complement.
GCGTACATCAAGCCTGTCACCACCAGTTACATAATGATAGCCCCAGGACAAACAATGGACATTCTGCTCACGGCCAACCAGTCTCTTAGCCAATACTACATGCTCTCCAGTCCCTTCTTCGACTCCGACGCCGAATTCGACAACACAACCACCTCGGCCATTCTCAGCTACGAAGGCAACTACACCGCCCCGACGACTCCGGTTAATGCGTCGCAACTCCCGGCCATTGACGATAGAATCGCCGCCTACAATTTCAGCAGCCGAATTAGGGCGTTGGCGACGGAAGAGTACCCGATTAATGTCCCTCAAAACATTACTGAGACTCAACGTCTCTATGTGACTATTTCGGTGAATACCATTATTTGCTCTAATTCTTCCTGTGATGGCCCTGATGGTAATCGCCTAGCAGCTAGCATGAACAATGTCAGCTTTGACATCCCTACCACTGATGTACTTCAAGCTTATTACAGGTATGTACATACATTCTCTGTATTCCATGGTACGTAATGCTTTCACCTGTACTTGCTCTGTTTTACAATTTTAAATTTATAGCTTATATATATATATATATATTTATTATATATAAGTAGTGTTCCATTAATCAAATACACGAAATATTTCGTTATTAATAATGTTCAATGTAATATGTTATCCTTTGGTAGTTGGCATTAGTTTTACATAATTTTTTTTTAATAAAGATAAACTATTATAAGTTAAAGTCATGTATATTTTCTTCAGAAATGCTAGCTATGAAAGTACCTGCCCCCACTTCTTTTTAAATTGAAACTCCAATATTTGGCCATCTATTTAATATCTAGCATAGCTACATCAATAAAATAATTTTGACCTTGTGCTTCTCGAGGCTGGAGTAGTCTCTCCTACCTGTGAAGTAAAATTCCTTATATATTCAAATGCACAAAATTGTTAAGTAATGTTCATCTTATATATATCATACACAAGAAATTTATCCCCCCTCACCAAAAAAAAAAAAAAAACATCTTGCTGCAGGAATTTGTCTAATGTCTATACCACCGACTTCCCCGTTCGTCCACCATATTATTTCAACTTCTCAGGAGATGTAGGGAACAACACACTACACCCAACTGTAGGGACAAAGGTGAAGGTGATTGATTATGGTGAACCAGTTGAGATTGTATTCCAAGGGACTAATGTTTTGACCGCAGAGAACCACCCGATGCATCTTCATGGTTTTAGTTTTTACAATGTTGGAAATGGTTTTGGGAACTACAATGAGACCACGGACCCAAGCACCTACAATTTGGTTGATCCCCCAGAGGTTAATACCATCGGAGTTCCTAAAACCGGTTGGGTTGCCGTTAGATTTTTTGCAGACAATCCTGGTAAATCTGAACTATCTTTCTTAATTTTACGTTATATATATGCAGTACTGTAAGTGCTATCTCATATTAGAAAAAAACTAAAGGGCACCAAGAAACACATGATTAATAGAGGTCCCAATTTGCTCCTCGTATTAACTGACAACCTCTTTTATTAATTGATTCAGTCTTAATAATAAAAAGTGTGTCATGAAATGCTAGATTTAAAGTTGCATTTGTTACTCATCATCATTATTGTGATGATTTGTTTTTGCTGTGAAGAAACACCATTAATTATTGTAAAGATGTATACATTTAGTAAAATTGATCGGCACGTATAAATATATTTTGGCAGCATTTGTTTTTTTAACTTGAATGTGTATTTTGATAGAATTAATTGTTTACGAAGAAAGTCATTTTATCAGAAAAAAAATCTAGTTTCTTGACAGCAAATGTTTTTCGCTACAGAATTATGTTTGTGAAAGCGCAATTACAACCTTAATATCATATTTCTTTACTGAAAAAAATAAAATAAAACAAAACAACTTCTTGGGACTATATTACTTTTTCGTTTGTAGTTTCAATGTAAAAATAATGACTGCAAATATTTTACCTCTATTTCGTAGCTTCTTACACATTTATAAAAACTACGTGTATTATTATTATTTTAATCAAAATAAGAATTTCTTTCATTGATTAAATAAGCCCATTACTATATAACTAGTGGATTCGAAAATTGAATTATAAAATATCCATAATAGTTTACAAAAAAAAAAATCTAGATTCTAGTAATGATTAGGGATGAAATACATAATCCAACATATGGTACACTAGAGATCGATATTGAGAGATTCCTTTTCATTCTTTTAAATTGTTATTTCTTATTTGACTTAATTATTTGTTTTCATCTATAATACTACGATGGATCTATCGTAAAAATTGATTTATGCAAAATATATATTACTGATAAGCAAAATATATTACAATTTCAGGAGTTTGGTTTATGCACTGTCATTTAGAAAGGCATTCGAGTTGGGGAATGGACGCAGTGCTGATTGTGAAGAATGGACCAACCAATGAAACAAGCATGCGGGAACCTCCTCCACATATGCCTAGTTGCTCTTAAATCTCATGTTAAATATTTTTCACTACTCCCCTTATATTAATAATATTGAGTTTGAAGGTTATCTTGTTTTTATTGTTATTTTAAGAAAAAATGTGGAAATAATGGAAGACAGCTCATAAAAGCATATGGCTTTTATATATATAACACTTTAACGTTTTTTTTTTCTTTTGGTTTTTGAGGAACAGTTTCATGTTATTACTACTTGCGTATTATTATTTGAATAAGACTCTATTAATTATATCATACGTATTTATTTAATAAAAATATAAATTTAAAAGATAAAAATTATCTTGTGATTAATCATGTTGAGTGCGTTGATAAATAAAGTTGGCACTTTATTTATGTTTAGACTAGACTCTAAGGGTAGTTTAGTAAGAATAGAGGATGATAAATAAAGTTGGCACTTTATTTATGCTTAGACTAGACTTTAGTAAGGATAGTTTATCTTGGCGACAATAAATTAATTTTCTAATCTATTAGAATTAAACTTGGTAAAAAATAAGATTTTAATTGTGAAATTGTCAAGTTAATTGAAACATATTGTCATTGATCTGCTTCACTCTCAATCATGTGCTGATCATTAGGAGTCATGCTCCATATGAATTCTTATTAGAGTTGCAAATGAGTAAGATTCTATTGTGGGCAATGTTACAACTTGTAATTTAGGAAGACGTAATTTTTGGATATATAATTAAAGATATAAAATATGTAACTTGTTAAAATAACAATATATCTTAAAGGATTAATTTGGGTACTTGATCATTGGATTTGAATGTTAGGGCTAAGTATGTCATACACAAATTATACTGGACAAATGACATAAGATTAAAATAAGGATAGAAAAATTTATATTAAAAGATTAAATTGATCGTACAGTAGAGATATCAATCTAATTTAGTGTTATACAAGTAGTGTTTAGCAAATTAAGAATCAATTATGTGCCTAAAAAAATACAATATCTTATTATTAGCTGCCTAGCAACTATATATAGGATAAGAGGTCTATAGCAGCAATTTTTGTTGTCTCCATAGTCTCCAAAGTCGTCATTGTAGATCTACTGATGAAATTGTCGTCACTAGTTGGTTACCACCATAGAGCAGTCGCAACATATACTCACCAAAAACGACACCAATTGTTGTCTCAATAGTATTAACTAAACAACATAAACATAAAATATTGTCTATTATTTTATTTATTTACTCATAAGGTATGAATAATACTTAGCTTGGGAGAAAGGACATCACGAAAAACTAGCTAAATCCTAACTGGGGTTGGCACATAGCTAGCCCTACTAACCCAAACACAAAATATTGCCTAAATATCTAAAAAAATAAATAAATATAACTACACAAAAGTATGACTACCTAAATACTATTCATCCCCTACCCGAAACTAGCCTCATCATTGTCACTATCGTCGTCCTCCTCGTTTAACAATGAATAGGTGGCGCAAGTCGGAAACCGTTATGGAATGTCAAGATTTGCAAAATCGCTATGCTAGCATTGCGTGGAGAATGTAATTTGAACTCGTAGCCTATCAGAAGCTAATCTTTATTATACGCGTTATAGTTTTGGCTATGTGCATGTAATATAGCACTGAATGTCCTCTAGCAGTGGCCACCCTATATTTGCTGAGGTGGAAAAGCGGTCGTCGAGGAAGAACTATCATTCATTTGTACATATCATGAGCTATAGTTAGGACTCTGAAAATTCGTCATCATTTATAAAGTCTTTGAATAAAGACTCCAAACGTGGCCCATATGTTATGTTCAATTTTTTTTTTTCAAAGACAAAAAAAAAAAGTAAAAAAGAAAGTGTTTCTTGGGAGACATGCGGTGAAGAAAAGCAAATATTGAAGAATTATGTGTCCCACTCCCACATGCTGAAGAAGAATATTACCTGTTTAATAGCGTACTATGATAGCGTTTATAATATTGATTACATAGTACAAAAGTTTCAGTCAAGATCTAAATGATTTCATATTTTTCTTCAAACAAAAAAAACTTTCACAAAATCGAAACCAACAAATTTGAAACAGCTATTCTTTGAACCGGTTTCATACTTTCACTGAGATGGTGACATGGACATTATCAAAAAAAGAAAAAATTATGTACTTGTATGCTAAGTCATGGTCATTGTTTCGCATTATTTAACCAAGCACTTCTTCTTCTTCTTCTTTATGTTTACAAATCGCAGTAAAGATAAAACTAAAATTTGATTTTTACTGCGGTACAGCGGAAGGTTTGCTAAAAAATCAAAGCGAAAACAAATATTCAAATAATCAGAGTTGTTCTTCTAAAAATTCATATTCTAAAAATCCGAATTTTTATAAGAATAACTTTGATTAATTCCAAAACTTTTATGGTAAGTGTAAAATCCTGAATTTCTAAAGAGCAAATTGGTCGTTTTGTTAATTTTTGAATTAAATAATAAAAGAGCATAATTGCAAAAGTTTAAAAAAATAAAGACTAAAATATAATTTCTAAAAGGATTAAATTGCAAGGAATTTGAATGTTTGGAGTCAAAATACAAGTTTGGAAAAAAAATTATATAGTACCCTACAAATTCAAATGGGCACTCTTCTTTCTCTTCCTTCTCTCTCTCTTACTCCCTCGTTCTCTCTGTGCTCCCCCTCCCGTCGAATCCATCCATCGAAGTTGCAGCTCCCTAAGCGCCACTTCTGGCCATCGTCCAACCACAGGAATGACCAATGTGGCTCTAGTTCGCTGTCAGTTGCACACTACTGCCTCACAATAGCCGCCGAATGCCAACGAAGAGCAAAGGAAGCTGAGAAATATTTTCGGCCATCGACGATTATTTCGGAAATTATTTGACCTTAAACTGAGCTCGTTAGATTCGTCTCGTCGTAAAAATTATCAAAGTATATATTTCATGATTCCATTTTATCCAATTTAAAAGTTGATATTTTTGAGTGTTTTGAGCTTAGGTTTGAATTTTTGTTCGAATTTGTTTTTTACGTCACTTTTAGAATGTACTCGAAAAATGGAGAATATTGATATATATTGACAATGTTTATCAACCGCTATAAAAAACGAAATCAGGCGGCTAAGATTTACCTTATTTTGTATGCCATCGGTCCGATTCGGTTAGAACCCAAATCGGACGAGTTATGTCTAACTTAGCTATTTTGGGTGCTAGGAATTCAATGAAGAGATTTATTTATTTATTAGGACCTCTGTTGAGGAATTGGTCTTTCACAAGTAAGCGATTGAAGGCTTGGAATTGGTTCTTGACCCTCCGAACAATCATTCAACGGTACTTTGAGGATTCAATAGCATAGTATCACTATCCTAGTGAGGTAGGAATTCATTTATCTCTGTATTATATCATTTTTGAATAAACCTTTTTTTCTACAACATATGATGACAAATGTGATTTTGAACAATTTAAATATTTGTGATGGAGTTTGATTTTATGGTATATATTGTATAGCTCTGTGACTTTTCTGAATGTAGGTTATTTTTTTTGGATATGTTTAAATAGAGCTGTTATGCCACTCATTTTTTTTTATAAATTTTAATTAATCATTTTATTAAAAACTAGAACATTATTTGAACTTAAATTATTGCATGACTATTTTTACATATCAGTTTAGAGTGCACGTGTCATAAAATCACACATGAGTATCTGGTTAGTATCATGAAGTTTATAAAATGTGGCACTACAGCCCCATTGGTGGTGTAGAATTTGTGAATCCGCACAGAATTTTTCTTCTAATTATTTTCTCATTTGACAAGCGTAAACAATGCGGTTGCCCCTCCAGGTTTGGTAGGCGACACATAAGTGTCACCTCTAGATATAAGCTCAGTGTGATGCAGGCTATATGGTACATGTAGTGCCAACATCCTGATTTCCATTGATGAGAGGTGGTGAACTCATTGGTATTAGTGGATTTGTATCATGTGTTTGTGAATTGATTTATTTTGGATATCGTATTTATATATATATATATATATATATATGTATTTATACGTACATGCATATACGGACTATCGACTTTAGAAATTAATATTACATATATATATTTATATACATATATATAGTTTTGCAAAAATATTTTAGATTAAACTAACAAGGACTCTCCATTTCTAAAAAGATTTTTAAATGAGGTAACAGTTTTCCTACTGAGCTTTTGAGCTCACCTCTCCTACTTTTCTCCCTTTTAGGTGAATTGTTCATTCGAGTTAGTTGTTTTGATGCTAGATAAGTCGTTTGGCTTATGCTTATGGTCCTATTCCTCTTCGGTTAGTCCCTATATCTTGTCTTATTTTTTTTATGTCTAACTATTTAGCTAAATTTGTTGTTTCTGCTAAGTGAATGTATGAGGATGTATTTATTATTATTTGTAGATTTAGTGTATTAATAGAACACTATGGCTACCAAGGAGCATATTTTCAAAATTTTAAGTACTTGGAATTTTGACTAGCTCTATAAATTAATTTTTAGATATTCGGACTCAAGATTTATGAAATTCATTTAATCAATACTTAAGTTTTTTAAACCAAATTTTTGTATAACTTAACTATGTTTCTTTGAATCTTGATTGATATTTCTTTTTTGATAAACTAAACTAAAGATAGACCCATTTTTATAAAGAATTTCTAATGATTTGAGGACTAGATTGAAAAATCTAAATACTTAGTTTCTTTCAAATTTTTGTAAATTATTTATTTGTTTTCATCTACACTTAAAATTATTAAAGGTTACAAATTTAAATTTCCAATTATGACAATTTTAAATAGTGCTAGTAATATATAAATTAAGGAAAAAACTGAAACATGAAACTAAACATAGGAAACTAAAAAATCAATCTATGAAAGCAGAAAAATAAAGTAAATAAATTAAAAAAGGAAACTAATGAACGTGTGCTGCATCATATTTATTTTAAGTGGAAAAAATGCGTTATGCCACCAATCCACTTTTCTTTTTATGGATAAAAAAAAAAACTCTGTTATTACTCAACTAAGAATTATAATCATTAAAAATTGCATCCTCCAGCCGAGGAGGGAATTGCTGCACGCCACTTTGCTATACAATGAGCTCATCAGTTACCAAACCTAGCTAGAGATATGAGTTTTCATGTTCTTATCAGGCATTGTTTTTTTTTTTCCTTTAAAAAAAAGCACCCCTCCTCCTCTAATCCACTTTAACCGTAGTTAGTTGAGGCAAATTAAAACATAAAAGAATAATATTTCGTGAGATATTTATACTAAACTAGGGTTGAATAGGTATGTCTCCTTTTAGGCCCAAAAATTAGTAAATATATCCATGATTCAAAAGTTATTACTAAATGACTCAAGATTCCCATTGAAAATAAATATGTAAATTAACTAAATTCTTTATAAGTTAATGTCCATTTGTTTCTTAGGAGGTTTTGAACTATTTAAACATTACGAGTTCATGGACTCTTTCAAAAAAAAAAAAAATGAACATTACGCTCATTAACTAGAAATCGTCTTAAGTAGTACTTTTTTTTTCTCAGTAGATCTATGTACATACTCAATATAGTTTCATATATATATATATATATATATATATATATATATATATATATATATATATATATATA
>JXTB01000322.1:147010-167685 GCA_002914805.1 Parasponia andersonii | reverse complement strand
TTTTTTTGAGATTTGAAAGATTGGTAGTTGGTTATATCAAATGTCATGTCTTAGTGGTATGCTGTGCCAATTTTGACTTTTAGATAGGTTGTTATTGTGTGCCAATTTTGACTTTTAGATAGGTTGTTATTGTGTTTGGCCACAATGCATTTATAATAAATGTATCACAGCTTCGCTAGTGTAGGGATCTCTGACTAATATATGACTCTGTTTGTATGTAGTTTCAACGTACACTCCACGTAACATTTGAAAGCCCTCCAATTTACTGACCTGTCAATTCATCGTCTTCTTAATTTCTTCTTTTTTTTTTTAAGTTTTTTGTTTTCTCTCTCTTTTTCTTTTTCTGATTAAGTAGAAAAAAAAAAGAATTAGAGAGAGACAAAAAAAAATTAGAGAGGAGAACACTCAATTATACTGACATATATATTGCATACTGTACATGATGTTTGACAAATGAGTTGCGTATAAATTTAGGGTTTCCAAGTTGGCATTCACAGAGATCAATACAAAAGAGAACGAATGGGTCCATATAAATGTCTTTTCTTCGAAAATAAATTTATTTAAGTCCATTAAAAATGTTCTAGATCCGTTGACATAACATTCAATAAGTTGGAGTCCAAATTTAAATCGAAAAAGTCTTCTGTTTAGAATCTTTTAGCATTAGTTCGATATTAGTCATTTGTATGTGAATTATTTGATTATTTAGATTATTATTATAATTGTGTAGAAGAGAATATATGTGCTTTAAAGATTTTTATAATTATGTATTTATGTGGTTCTCATTGTTTCTCATGTATTTGAGTTCCAAGTATTTAGTAAGAAGCAAATCTTCTAAGAATGAAAAGAAGAAAGAAAGAAGCATAACTTCTAGTTAGTGAGTGAGCTTGAAGAGTGAAGTTGATAATTTTCTCTTGTAAAAATATTTGACTGAGTAATTAAGCCTGTTTTATTTCCAACAAAGTGGTATCAGAGTGAGATTGTGAGTTCTCATGAGATTCTAAGTATACTCTGTAATTATAGCTTTGACTGATCTTCCACATCAGAAAAAAAAATTCTTGAGATTGAGAGTATTATCTATTTATTCTAAACATACTACTATTATATATCAAAATAAAGAGTTCAACGAGACGAAAACGTTGCCGCAAAAATCAGCCCAATCAGAGTCTGAATGAGTTATCGGAAGTTTGCTGTCATAACTGAGTCAACTTACCGAGTTACACCAAGTCAGAGCTATTTGACCAAGCCGTCATAGTTGTTGACTGAGCCGTTGATTAAGCTGTCAGAGCCATTGGACCGTGTCGTAGACTACGCCGTCGAAGTCGTTGACTGTGCTGTTGAATGTTGACCAACATTGACCGAGTGTTGACTTTGACCAAGTCGATATACAAGTCAATCTTAAGGTTTTTCGACGTTCCGGATCTATAGTGTAGTCAAAATTTTCAAAAGCTCACTCTATTAAGAGTTATGGCTACCGGCAGTTTAGCACCTCTTCAAGTTCCACTACTTCAAGGTAGCAGTTTTGATAATTGGACTATCAAAATGAAAATCCTCCTTGGAGCACATGATGTTTGGGAAGTAGTAGAGAAAGGCTACGAATAGCCAAAAGATGAGGTAATAATATCCTCAACACAGAAGGATAGTTTAAAAGATTCAAAAAAGAGAGACAAAAAAGCTCTCTCCCTCATTTACCAGGCCTTAGATGACGACGGGTTTAAGAAAATCTCAAGTGCAACTTCCGCTAAGAAAATATGGGAGAAACTTCAAATTTCATATAAAAGAGAAGAAAATGTTAAAAAGGTCCGTCTTTAAACTCTAAGAGGAGAGTTTGATAACTACACATGACGAAGACTGAGTCAGTTTCTAGCTACTTTTTAAGAGTTTTAGCTATTTCGAATCAAATGAAGCGACATGGTGAGAAACTTGAAAGTGTTACAATCACAGAAAAGATTCTTCGATTGTTAGATCCAAAATTCGAGAATATTATTACTGTCATCGAAGAAACTAAAGATTTGAGAGCTATAACGATAAAATAACTCTTGGGCTCTTTACAAGCTCATAAGGAAAAGAAAAGAAAAAGCCAAATTTTAAGGAGCAACTTCTCAAGACACAACTTACAGAGAAAGAAGATAGCCAATGTAGCGAAAGAAGTCAACGTGGTCGTAGTAGAGGACAAGCCTGATGATAAGGATATGGTACAAGTCGAGGTCGTGAATGAGGTTGGAATTCCAATAATAATCACAACTATTATATCAGAAATTTTGAAAAAGGAGAAAGCTCTGCAATAGGTCGTGGTAGAGGTCGAATGAACTTAAGGCCTGAGAAGTCTCAAGTTGAATATTTCAATTGTCACAAGTTTGGCCATTATGCTAAAGAGTATAGAGTACCCAATAGCAGAATTGAAGAGAAAGTCAATTACGTTGAAGAAAAAAAAGAAGAAAGTGGCACTATGCTACTAGCATATAATGACAAAAATAAAGGACAAGATAACACATAGTTTCTTGACACCGGTGCTAGCAATCATATGTGTGGATGTCGATCAATGTTCATGGAGCTTGATGAATCAATCAGTAGGGGTATTTCTTTCGGTGATGATTCAAAAGTAGCGGTAAAAGAAAAAGGTAAAATTATTATCCGCTTGAAAAATAGGGGGTATCAATTTATTTTAAATGTTTATTATGTACTCATAATGAAAATAAATATTTTGAGTTTGAGACAACTCTTAGAGAAAAGCTATGATGTTCACTTGAAAGATTATAATTTTTCTATAAAAGATAACAACATGAACTTGATTGCCAATGTGCCTATGTTAAGAAATAGAATGTTCTTATTGAATATTCAAAATGATATGAAAAAATGTCTTAAAGCATGTTACAAGGATTCATCATGGCTATGGCATTTGAGATTCGGGTATCTTAACTTTGGAGGACTAGAGCTACTATCCAAGAAAGAAATAGTGAGAGATTTTCCATGCATCAATCATCCTAATTAGCTTTATGAAGGATGCTTACTCGGGAAGCAATTCAGGAAAATTTTTCTAAAATAATCGAATTTAAGAGCCTAGAAGTCACTAGAGCTCATGCATACAGATGTGTGCGGTCCTATCAAACCAAATTCTTTCAATGAGAACAATTACTTCTTGCTCTTTATTGATGATTTCTTAAGAAAGACTTGGGTTTATTTCTTGAAGCAAAAATCAGAAGTCTTTGAAGTTTTCAAGAAGTTCAAGGCTATCGTAGAGAAGGAAAATGGTCTTCAGATCAAAGCCATTAAATCTGATAGAGGAAGAGAATTTACTTCAAAATAGTTCTAAGAATTCTGTGAAGCAAATAGAATTCGACGACTTTTAATCATTCCAAGATCCCCTCAATAGAATGGTGTAGTAGAAAAGAAGAATCGGACCATCCTCAACATAGCTCGATGCATGCTAAAAAGTAAGAGATTACTCAAAAAATTCTGGACAGAAGCTATTGCATGTGCAATTTACTTGTCCAATCGATCTCCAATAAGAAATGTATGGGAAAATACACCACAAGAAGTATGGCATGGAAGGAAGCCTGGGATCTCCCACTTGAGAGTCTTTAGAAGCATAACCCATGTGCATGTACCAGACGAACATAGAACCAAGCTTGATGATTAAAACGAGAAGTTCATTTTCATCGGCTACGACATCAACTCCAAAAGATATAAGTTATACAATCCTAATAATGGAAAAGTAATTATTAGCCGAGATGTAATATTCGATGAAGAAGGTCAATGAGACTTCGTTCTCAAATAAATAACTATAATTTCTTTCCACAATTTGAAGATATGGAAACACTAGTAGAGCAAGTAAGAAAATTCCATCAAGAGGCTATTACGCCATCTTCCTCACTAACATCATCCACTCATGAAGATTCACCTCAATCTTTCTTAACTGAGAGGCATGAAGAATATACAAAAAGTTTTGAAGATCTATATGAAGTGACCGATAGACTCGAAAACCTTACTCTCTTTTGCCTATTTGTTGATTGTAAATCGGTAAACATTCAAGAAGCTGTATAAGATAAAAAAAAATGGAGGGATGCAATGGATGAAGAATTCAAAACTATAAAGAAGAATGACACTTGGGAACTATCTATTCTTCCTAAAGGTCATAAAGTTATCGGTGTAAAATAGGTATACAAGGTGAAGAAGAATGCCAATGGAGAGATAGAAAGATATAAAGCAAGGCTAGTTACAAAAGGCTATAGTCAAAGAACCGACATTGACTACAACGAGGTATTCGCTCTTATTGCATGATTGGAAACTATAAGACTAATTATTTTTCTTGCTGCTCAGAATAAATAGAAGATTCATCTGATGGATGTAAAGTCCGCATTTCTGAATGAAGTTCTTGAAGAAGAAGTCTGTATCGAATAACCATTAGGTTATGAGATGAAAGGGCATAAAGATAAGGTTTTGAAGCTGAAAAATGCTCTTTACGGTCTAAAGCAAATACCAAGAGCATGGAATAGCCGAATTGACAAATATTTCCAAGAGAATGGTTTCATTAAATGCCTTTATGAATATGCTCTCTATAGTAAGACTAAAAATTGAGACATTCTGGTTGTATATTTGTACGTAGATGATCTCATATTCACTGAAAGTAATATAAGGATGTTTGAAGAATTCAAAAGAGTAATGACACATGAGTTTGAAATGACAGACATCGGACTTATGGCGTACTACCTCGGCATAGAAGTCAAACAAAAAGAAGAAGGTATCTTTATCTCTCAAGAAAGCTATACAGAGGAGATCCTGAAGAAGTTCAATATGGATGATTGCAAGCCAATAAGTACACCAGTGGAGTGCAGAATAAAATTATTCAAAGATGATAAAACAGAAAAGGTGGATCCAATACTCTTCAAGGGCCTTGTAGGATACTTTCGGTACTTGACACGTATAAGACCCGACATTTTCTATGCAACTGGACTAGTGAGTCGTTACATGGAAATTCCAATAACTACTCACTTTAAAGCTGTAAAGAGAATTCTCTGTTACCTAAAAGGTACGATCAATCTTGATTTGTTCTATTTAGTTTCTAATTATTACAAACTCGTTAGTTATAGTGATAGTGATTGGGCCGAAGATACTGATGATCGAAAAAGTACAATTAGTTTTGTGTTTTTCATGGGAGAAACCGCCTTCACCTGAGTATCCAAGAAACAACCGATTATCACTCTTTCAATATATGAAGCTGAGTACGTAGCTGCTACATCATGTATTAGTCATGTAATCTGGCTAAGAAAGTTATTGAAAGAGATAAACATGCCTCAAAAGGAGCCAACAGAGATTTTTATCGACAATAAGTCAGCAATAGCTTTAGCTAAAAATCTAATCTTTCATGATCGAAGTAAGCATATCGGCACTCGCTATCATTACATAAGAGAATGTCTTACAAACAAAGAAGTACAATTGGAACATATGAGATCATATGATCAGATTGCTGATATTTTTACCAAGCCACTCAAGTTTGAAGGCTTCACAAGATTAAGAAACTTGCTTAGTATTATAAAACAAGTTTAAAGGAGGGTGTTGAAAATAAACTTGTTTAAGCCCATAAGAAGTGTTCTAGGCCCATCAACATGAGACCCAATAAGTTGGAGTTAGCTCAAGTGCAAAGTTCATAAAAGAAGAAGTCCAAATTCAAATTGAGAAATCTTTCCACCTAGAATCTTCTAGTATTAGCTAGATATTAGTTTTTTGCATGTGAATTATTTGATTACTTAGATTATTATTAAAAGTGTGTAGAAAAAAATATATGTGGCTTAAGAATTTTTGTAATTATTTATTTGTATAGCTCTCATTGTTTCTCATGTAATATAAATATTCCTCCCTATTTGAGTTCTAAGCATCAAGTAAGAAACAAATCTTCTAAGAGTGAAGAGAAGAGAAAAAGAAGCATAACTTCTAATTAGTAAGTGAGCTTGAAGAGTGAAGTTAAGAATTTTCTCTTGTAAAAATGTTTGAGTGAGTAATACAATTTGCTTTATTTCCAAGACCCTTGAAGTTATCTTTTTTTCTTACAAAAGATCTAGAAAGTAAATTAACTATCGTAAGAAAATGGGACGGAGGAGAATTGGTTTGATGTTCTGGATCTATTTTCTAGATGGATTGCTTCGTTCCATGGCTAGCAGCATTGGTCAGAACTACACCTTTGTTGTAAGTATAATTAGATATAGTTATATATACCTAGACCTTTATATAATTACCAGTACAAACAATATTAACTTTTTATTAATCATAGCACATATTTAAAATATGTATATTTAAGGACTGGTTTACTTAAAAATCATAGGAAAGTTTATCACTCTCGTGTTATGTACGTGTGTTTATGTGTATATGTCACATATACCACATATGTGTATGTCACATATATATGAATATGTATAGATGATTTTCTTTACTATCTTATATATACATAGATGACAATTATATAAGGCCAACATTCATAAATTGCAGCTTCGAGAGAAGAGGTTTACAAGGCTGTGTACAACAAAACACGTGCTAACTGTAAATGGCATGATCCCTGGCCCAACCATCCATGTTCGTAAGGGTCAAGCTGCTTTCATAACTGTTCACAATGAAGGAAATTACGGCATCACTATTCACTGGTACAGGTCCTCTATTTCTCTCTTAAATAGATGAATATTAACTGTATTTTTTTTCTTATTATCTTTTATATTTTTTTAATCTTATTATTTAAGACGTGAACTTCATTTTAACTTATTATATTATTGAAATATTAAACTAAATAATGAATTACACATGTCAGATTATAAGACTAAAACATATATAAAAAAAAGTGAGAAAAAGGATATATTTAGCATTCTTCGCCTTAAATAACACGTTAATATTTTCAAATTAAAAATAAAAAAGGTAATGCTTTTCTTTCGTTAATAAAAATGGTAATGTTTGGCTGGAAGTAACAAAAATGGTAATGTTTGGCTGGAAGTAACGTTAGGTAAGATATCTTATTTTTTAAAAAAACGTTCAATAATTCAAAAATTAATTATCTTTTTTTTTTTAAAAAAAAGAATTTGAAAAGTATGAATATTGCTATGTTAGGTATGAATTTAACACAAGTAATAATTAGTTGCTGTTGTTAGTTTATCATACATCAGTTCAATGAGTAAGGATGCCGTTCCGGAATGGTCGCATTCAATAGAAACACAAAATTCCGTGGGCGTAATTTTTCTCAAAATGGACGTAATGAATCAATGATGTTGTAAAATAACCGAGTGATAATGGCAAATATTCGTGCGTAGTTACAATATCAAACACAGCTTAATAATATGTTGCTAAAATATATGAATTGAAATATAGTAATGTTTGCCAATAATAGCTGATTATTTAAAACTCCTTTCATGGATACAGGTACTAATTGACAAAGTATCGAAGTAGGAGATTTTATTTTTACTTAGTCTCTGTTTGGAACTTGGTTTAGAAGGAAAAAAAATATATTGAAAAATATCAAGAAAAAAGAAAGAGAAAAATATTTTTCCACAAATTTTATAGAACTTTATTTTGAAACTTTTAGGTTTATTAATTAATGTATTAAAATTCTATAGAACAAAACATCAAATCAAACTCTTGTAAATTGAATTCTTTTTTTTTTTAAATTCTTTCGTTTTTTGTTTGGATCCAAATAAGAGAAATTAAATTTTTAAAATTTTTTTTTTATTTTTCTTCAAAATCCAAGTTCAAAATGGAGCCTTGATTCTACTAAATGTCCTGAAAAAAAATACTATAACTATTCATAATAATATATTTTTATTTAATGTAAATAATCCTGCTACTAAAAGAATATCATAAATAGTATTTTGACTATGTTTTGTAGGAAAAGTCCGTGACTACTTAGTCAATTTTACTTAGAAGCACTTACTATTGTATGAAAAATGATTACAACTAACAGTACATAAAGACAGTTCTGACCAAGTGTTATGTATTTTTTATGTTAGAAGAGAATTTAAGCTGTTACAAAATATTACTCTATTACAATTTTTCGTGGTGATCCTAAAATGCTGCTGTAGCTATAAACTTCTCTTTTTAATTGTCTTAGTGACAATTCAAAAATGATAATAATAATAATAACATGATGTGTACTAAAAGTAGTAGTTAATTGCAGGCATGGAGTAAAACAACCAAGAAATCCATGCTCAATTCAGCCGGGAAAAAGCTTCACTTACCAGGTCATATTTTCAACCGAATAGGGAACTTTGTGGTGGCATGCTCACAGTAATTGGTCACGTGCCACAGTGCATGGCCCCATTATTATCTTGCCTCAAATAGGAAAGACATACCCATTTCCCAAGCCTCACGCGGAGCAAACAATTATACTAGGTATTTTTTTTTTAAATAGAGATAGATTTATTTTTTAACGCTTTAGAAGTAAACAATTTATTTTTCGGCTTCTTTCAAAATTCTAGCCGAAGGTACCAAAAATTGAAACATAAATGGATGGGTCAAATTTTTAGAAAAATTCTAAACTGATAGAAAAAAAATATTACTTTTTAAAATTTTTTAAGAAATATAACACACTTAATACACATCTAGAAAAATACCATGTTTTCTTCAAAATTAGTATTTTTCAAAAATAATCAAGATAACCAGTTAAATTTTTTTTTAAGAACCAATCAAGTTACTTCAAGTAACTTATCTCACAACTAATAAAAAATTGTATTTTTTTAAATACTTTTAAAAAATGATATTTTTCTAATTATAATATTAGATTTTTCAAACAATTTCAAAATTCAAAATTTATATTATTTTTTGAAAAATTAACATAAAAAATTAAATTTCGCCTTTATTTTTTCTCTGATAGCATATTGTAATGTAACAGCACTCCCTACTTGATCTGTCATTAGTCTTGGAGTTAGGTCCATATATATTTTAGTTCTCTTGTTTTTGACTCCCAAAACTTGTTATATTAGTACAGTTGAGACGGCCTATTTTACAAAAATTCAGCTAAATTTCTCTGTTTAGAATCCTTATGTGCGTCACTTGACCCTAGCTGTCCAAGCTTCTTTCATGATGTCAATTCCAATTAAAAAATAATAATAATAATTTTTATGACAGTTTTTTTCTTTTTTTTTTTTTTAAAAAAAGACTGCCAAAAAATTGTTATGAATCTAATACATATCAACCAGGACTGTTACTTAACCTAATTACCTTCATTTGTATCCAAGGAATTCAATCAAAAATAAAGTTGGGTAAGCCGTAATTAAATTGGGAGCCCCTTTTATGCCACACTAGGATACACTTTCAATTTGTTGTTTATAAAAATTGAAAACAAAAGCAAAAATTTTGTTTATATTTTTAAATTTTGAAAATAAGAAACTTCCTGGGTAACACACACGCCAACTCACTTTTAATTTTAAAAAACAAAAAATAAAGGCAGCTGGGTAATTTTAAAAATTAATTGGAAAAATACAATTTTTAAAATTATATTTAGAAAAATATCATTTTAAAAATTCTATCTAGCCAAATACAATTTATGAAATTCTAGTTTCAAAAATTTTATTTTAATATCACTTTTAAAATTTATTTACAAAAATGCAACTTTAAAAAATTGATTTATACAAATGCCAATTTCTTGGTTGACATTTTCGTTTTAAAACAAATTGGAAGCACTTCCATTATTTTTAAAGTTTTTTTTTGCATTTTTTTTTAAATAGGAAACAAAAATAATGATAAAAGCATGTTTTCCAAATTATTTATAAATTTTTGTTTATCCATGCCCTAAATGTTTGAGCTTTTTATTTTGGTAGTTTTTTTATTTTTGATATTGGGGATGGATGAAATAAACTCTAGACTTCAACATTAGAAATATGAGTAGTTACTAATCAGGCTAAGCTTGCGAGTTGCGACCATTTAGCAGCTTTTATTTGTGATTTCCATAATCAAGATTATTTTTAGGATCAAACTGTCAAGTATCGAAAATTTTCAAATTAAAGTTAGTCACAGATAAAGTTCAGAGAGCTGAAAACCAGAACTATGACTTAAATATCACATTAACGAATGAGAGCCTATGTGCAATTATTTGCCCTAAAAATAGATCTGAACATAAACTTTATTTTGCTAGAAATAATTAATACCCAATTAATCAACCCTATTATCTTTGATAATGTATTGACAGGGTCGTGGTTTAATGGAGACGTGAAAGAACTAATTGACGAAGCCTTGGCAACCGGAGGTAACCCAAACATATCAGATGCTTTTACTATCAATGGCTGGCCAGGAGCTTTACACATCTGCTCTTATGGTATATCTATGTATATACATATATACTAATACCATACATATTATAATTAAACACATATCAAGAAAATTATCCATTATATTCTAACATGATCTAGAAAATGACAATAAATAATGTTCAAATTAAAGATGTTTTGACACCTCTATTTACCACCAATAATTGGCTCAACTTGCCTACTACTACTATTAATTAAAGTTATAACATTTTGTCATCTATATCACTCATAGATTATTGAAATACAACTTAATTATACGGTGCTGAAAATTTTTCTTCAGCAAATTTAACGTCTCAAATTCTGAGATGTACTAATTGATTTATACATATTTTTCTCTCTGTTGACATTCGCAGAAACAATATACAACCTTGTTGTCCAACATGGAAAGACGTATCTTCTTCGCGGAGTGAACGCAGTACTGATGAACGAAGAAATGATCTTCGCAATCGCAGAACACAAGCTCAACAGTTGTGGCACAAGACGCAACATAAATCAAGCCAATAACCACAGACCATGGACATTTTGCTCGCGGCAAAGCACTCTCCTAGCCACTACTACATGTTTTCGAGACCATTTTTCGATTCTAATGCCGCCTTTGACAACACTATGACGTCTACAATTATTCGCTATGGTGGAAACTACATTGCTCCGTCTAATCCAGTTTCTCCAAACGGCCAGCTTCCTAATATAACGGACAGGATTGCTGCGTCCAATTTCACCAGTGGTATTAGAGCTTTGGCCAGCGAAGAATTCCCAGTTAATGTCCCACAGAATGTTGCCGAACGACTATTCGTCACTGTTTCGGTGAATACGATTGTTTGCCCTAATTCTTCCTGCGACGGCCCGGATGGTACGTAATAGGCTCGCTGCAAGCTTAAACAACGTTAGTTTTGAGATCCCTTCTATTGATATTCTACAAGCATATTACAGGTATGCTCTTCATTGATCTTGAGTTTTAATTTGTTTTGCACTTTGTTGCTCTACATTGAAAGTCTTTGTGAAAACTTAAAAAAAACTGACAGAAAATTAGAAGCCTAAGCTTACCATACAAATATGCTGACGACGCCACATTTGTGGCGGTTATATATTGTCAGGCTGGTGTCAATTTGTTGTAGAAAAAATTTGGTAAAAATGTTTCTTACTCAAAACTAACTCAACTCATTAACTAATTATAAGTAATATTATAATTTATAGGCTAGTTACTGATCTATAATAAGTCGTAATAAGAATGAAAGTAAGAGAAGTGTTTTTCTTTCACATCTATTCTTTTGTTTTCTCACACTTAAAAAACAAATTTTCGTTAACACCTCACATAATACTAGTAAGATTGAAAAAGTTATATGATCACCGAATGATAATTTTGATTTATTCTCGTTCTTTTCCAACTCATTTCCCATTTACAGAGAGTTAGATGTACCCATATCACACTGTCTAACGCATTGGCGAGGAAACAATATATTTAAGCCACATGGGACTTAATTTAGTAGAAAAATTGATACACAAAATCAAGTTTTGAAACGCAAATATTGGCAAAACTTGTAAGGTATAAGTAACATGATATATATAACTGTATACATATATATCATATCAGCCTTTAATTTATTTATCGAGGGATATTTTTTGTTCCACACGTACTTTTGGTTGGTATCCCTGTCTTTGTAGAGACTAATGTAATATTCACACAACTTTCCGCAGGAGCCTGTCCAAGTGTTTATACCACTGAGTTCCCAATCCGCCCACCTTATTTTTTCAACTTCACTGGACCAGTGGGGAAGAACACCTTATACCCAAGCATTGGGACATAGGTGAAGATGATTAACTATGGTGAAGCAGTTGAGATTATATTCCAAGGGACTAATGTATTGGCCCCAGAGAACCACCCAATGCATCTCCACGGTTTTAGCTTCTACAGCATTCGAAACGGTTTCGGGAACTTTTGACGAAAAAACATCTCCAGCAACTTAAAATTCGGTTGATCCAACTGAAGTTAATACCATTGGAGTTCCCAAAAATTGATGGGTTGCCATTAGATTTTTTGCTGATAACCCTGGTGAACTTTAAACCCTAAACTCTTCTGTCTCCCTCTAGCACTTTTCATGAATCAAAAATTCGCCCAAAAGGCATATATAAGAAAACATTTCTGGGAATTTATACTCTTGAACTCTCATAGGTACCACGGTGAATATTTCAACGCCGAACTACACAGTAAACCACAATCATATTAATAATCAAGCATATATGCAAAATTTAACTATTTATCCATGTCGGACCTCTCTTTTTTGTCGTCTAGGTGAACAAAAAATCTGCAAACCCGCATCGCTGGCCGAACCCGCACCACCCAAACTACTAAAAAAATAAAACAGTTCGTTTTGAGTTGCACATTTTTCAAACCGACAAAACAAAACTTCTGAAACCGCCCTGCATAAACAATAAAGCATTTTATCACGAGCCCAACCTAGGTGAGTAAGTCTTTTACTTTTATAAGTGATCCTAATAGGTGTGATTATTTATCTATCACCGAACACAACTTATTCCGTGATAAGCTTACGATCCGTGATTCGTAATAAATAGTAATGCTCGTATATAAAACTTCTAAACCGCCTAATAAAACTTCTGGAACTGCTATTCTCAAAGAAAAAAAAAAACCTTCTAAAACCGCTCAACACAAAATTTCCAAACCACCCAATGAAACTGCTATGCAATTGTAAAATAGGTTTTTTTTTTTTTTATATATTATAATAATTACCGTACAAGCACAATAGGTGCAACATTATACACAATAAACATGACTAGTTTGATATAAATTTCCTCAAATAATTAGATCACTAATTATATATATATATATGACACCAATGTAATGGGGTAATTTTTTTTTATACATAGTTATAGGTATTATTTTACTCAATTAAAATTCATCACGAATGATTTTTAAGGTAAAAATTTGAGAGAAAAAAATATTAAATAATATATTTTTATTTTTATTTTTTTTTTCAACCACTCAAATTATGATAGTCTTTAGATTGTTGATCTAATGATTAAAAAATATATATATAAATAGGTATAAAAAAAAAACCAATTGGATTAAGAACCATATATATATATATATATATATATATTTCATTTAAATAAATGAAGATTAATTAAAGTGTTTGGATGACTAAAACAAATAAAATTAAAATTAAATGGAGTTAAATTTTTTTTTTTTAAAGGCTAAAACTATTTGCATGACACGAGACGCCAAGTATGTGTCTCAGTGATAAACATAACAATTACACACATAATGTCAAAAATTTTCAAGAAAATTTAAGTTCTTAAAGCAAATGATACTTGCCAAGAAATTCATACAATATTTTTCAGGGGTGTGGTTTATGCACTGTCATTTAGAAAGGCATTCCAGTTGGGGTATGGATTCTGTGCTCATTGTGAAGAATGGATCAACCACGGAAACAAGCATGCTAGAGCCTCCTCCCAATATGCCTCCCTGCTCTTAATTAATTTTTTTAAGCTAATTTTAGATCAGGTTTGAAGGTAATATTTTGGTTAAAGCATCTTTTTTTTTTTTTTTCCAAAGTAACTTACAAGAATTCTAAGCACAACATTCATGTTCAAAACATTGGTCTTGATAATTCAAGCTTTAACTACGTTCAGATATTATATCTTAATGAAGAACTATTATGACCCAAACCCCGGGCCAGTAGTAGAAAAAGAATTTCACATGTAGAAATTCATAATTTATTTTAGAAAATTTTAAAAATTGCAATTCTTCAAAATAAGACGACAACTAGTTTACAAAAATAATTCAAATTGTAAATTCTCACAGTTTGTGATCACCTCTAGGCATAAATTGTTAATAATAATAATAAAATATAAATATGCATCACATTGTCATCACTAGTAGGCATCATAGATAATACAGGCTAAATCTAAAGTATGAGCCTTAAATATTATTACAAATCCAAGGTGAGTATCTAAGTAATTACCAACCACAAAATTAAGATAAACTTCTTCTTGGAATACTCTGCCCCGGAGTTGTCCAAGTCGCACTGTAAATCACCTGAGAATGAAAAGAAAAGAGATGAGCATTTATATGCTCAGTAGGAATTCTAATTACCTTTTTTGGTATGAATGCAACTTTTCAAACCTGCATGCTTAGCACCTTTCCAAAATCTATTTAAAAAATAAGTTTGCAAAGAAATCAAAATCATAAGTAATCATGTTAATTATTGTTCATATCACAAATCAACCAAGTACAAGTATATACATGAGCTCTCATCCTCCTATCACGGTCCTGTAATACCTCTGTAACAGAGGTACCTAGCATCTTGATACTACCCGGAGGTGTGTCAGCAAATCTTGTGCATGGGCCTAGGTCTCTCACCTAGTGCTGCAGCAACTCGCCAGCAATCTAAATACCATGATACTAAAATGGAACTCAAGTACGTGATCCTACTGTAGGTACAATATGTCATAGATTGTGTAATAACCATGCACTAAGTAATTTAAGAAATCATGCTTTAATACTCATTTGATATTATTCTGGGATTTACAGAAAATCGGGCAACATAACGGCTGTATTTTCCCAAAACCAAAATTTTAAACCTGCATAAAAATCATAACAACTAATCCCATAATAATCTAATATATCTCAACAGTTCACAAATTTATCAAATATCCAATCAAACCATTAAATTTCATAAAAATCGATATTTTCAAGAAATAGGTCATAATGCACATTTTAAATCAAAATAAGTATAAAACTTGGTAATTGAACTCCTACCTCACTAGAATAGTGATATCACGCCAATAGGTCCTCAAGATGCCGTTGAACGATCGCTCAGAAGGTCGAGAACCAATTTCAAGCCCTTGATCGCTCATTTGTGAAAAATCAACTCCTCAACGGAACTTCGAATCAACAAACAAACTTCTTTACCAATCTCCTAGTACCCAAAATAGCTAGATTAGACATATGATTCGACCAATCGGGTCCTACCGACACCGGACCAGTGTCACGCAAAACGAGACAAAATCTAAGCCGTTAGATATGATTTTTCGTGACGATCACCAAATATAGTCAAAATATATATTAAACTTCACCATTTTCCGAGTACATTCCAAAAATGACAATAAAAACAAAATCTAACGGTCGGATCAAAAGTCAAACCCGAGCTCAAAAATATATAAAAATAATAACTTTTAATCCGAGTAAAATGAGATCGTGTAATATATACTTGGAGATAGCCCATGACGAGACGATTTGAATGCCACTAGTTTTATGACTTTTTGTCGCCGAAATTCTTGCCGGCAAGCGACTAAATTAGCAGTAGAGCTTCGCTCTCCCCCTCGGCAACGCGGCGGTCCGGTGCCTCGGAGCTTCGGCAGTCAGCTCAGCTGAGCGGCGTGCGTCGTCTGGGATCGATGGAGGGCGCGACGGAGAAAAGAGAGAACGAGCGGGAGAGAGAGAATCGGCGAGAACGAGAAAGAAAACGAGCGAGACAGTGCGATCGGAGAGGAGAGAGAGAGTGAAAAAAAATATATCCCTTTTATTTATTTATTTTTTAGATCAAAAGACCTTTTTACCCTTGATAAAAACAAGATTTTACAAGAACAATTATGACATAATAAATTATGTTGCATATACTCAAATCTTTTCGAGATCTCCACCAAGTGATGCACCATGGCCAGGGATGCACCGTGGCAGTGCGGCTTGCTTGGTCGGATTCAAATAAAGACTATACCATAGGGTAATTAACGTGTGGAAAGACTTAATGCCCCGTGCAAATCTTATTCTTCTTTTCTTTTTCAACAAAATATATATATATATATATATATATATATATCTATTTTCGCACCATTGTATAGTCTTTCTACATTATTGCTAAAACCACAGTTTAAATAGAAATCTAGGGTTAATGGCTTAAAAATGACTTAATTTTTAACTTTTTTTTTTAAAAAATGCTTTTAACTATTCAGTCCCTTCAAATTAATACCCACATTTTTACATTTCTATAAATTGAATATTCTAACATTTATAATTCTTACAAATTAATACTTTGACTTCTGAATTATGCAAACTAATAATATGATATTTACAATTATTACATATTAATATTTGATTTTTGAATTCTACAAATTTGTACATTTTTTTTTAAAGTGGGGCTTAACTAATGATCATCACTTACTACAAATTTAAAGGAAAATAACACACACACTCTATCAAGATTTGAACCCCTGACCCCCCCAAACTCACACACATATCCCTCAACCCTTGAACTAACTGAGCTAACCCTAATTAGCTATTGTGAGTAAGTTAAAAGATACAAATACCTCTCAATAACTTATTTAAAATAAATAAATATCGATATATTTATCTGATTTTTTTTTCTTTTTTTGAGTTCACTATAATAAAATACACTAAACTATATCTAGAAAATATGGTTAAAATTATAAAAAATAGTTCACGATTTTTTTCCTCTCATTCTAATCTTTTATTTCCTTTTTAAACAAAAAGTTAAATGAACTAATTATAGAATATTTTTCAAAAATTTTGTTAGTATTTAATAAGTTTTTATAAAGTTAATAGGAAGTATGGCTGTCTTTTCAATATTAAAATCAGTTAATTGGACATCAGGGTACAAAGTTTGAATGAATTTCAAATGTCGGTTATAAATTTCCAGGATGTCAATTTTTAAACTATTAATTTTAGAATTCAAAGGAGTGTATTAATTTATAGGATTAAAATATAATTAATTTGCATGGATTCCAAAGTTTACTTTTTTTTCTGGGAGGACAAAAAGTTAAAAGTCAAGATATTATTATGTCAATTATCATTATCCATAAAATTAAAATTTGACTACTACTTATTATAGTAATACTTATTCCTAAATTATACTTATTCCTAAATTATCTCTTAGTTTAATTGTCTTTTCTTTTCTCACCGTCTCCCCCACTTATTCTCACCCTTATTGTCCATCCTTATTTTGTTATGTTTATAATCTCTCTTCAATCCAAGGAATAAGATGTCTTCCTTTGGTTTACGAGTTTATTAGACATTGATTACGAACTCAAAAACTCGCTTTTCAGTTTAGAATAACGGGAATGATAATTCAGGAAATAATAAAAGTAAATGACAAAGGATTCAGCCGAATATAGGAATCATTCCTTGATTTCCAATATATATATATATATATATATATATATATATATATATATATATATATATATTTATTTATATATATTATAATTGAATAAAATTTATTCTGACAATGGTCTATTACAGGCCAATCTTTTGATTCTATAATTCATCCAGTTAACCATCCATTGCAAATGCGAAAAACGTACTTAATCAATAACCTATTGCAGGCCAATCGTTTGATTTCGGCATGTACAAAAATCACCAAATTAATCATCTATTGAAGCCCTAATATTTTCGAGGAAAAAAACCCAAATAAATGCCATCCTCAAATCTTAAATTTTTTGTTAAGATTAAGAGGTCTCACATGTCAAGTAAGATCTCGCGAAATTGAAAAAAAAGCAAATGCAACCTAAGCAGCATTTGATATAGATTTCTCAGTAATGTTCTGAACTTTCAAAATTTCTGTTGTCCTATTTTCAATCAACTCAAATCAGCTTTAAGTTTTGCATGTTGTTGAAACATTGGAGACGCTCGCCTGATTTTCTTATTCAACTTCAGTTTTTATCTTTAATATCTATTTTTGGCCGACGCATATTTATTCACTTAACAATTTTATGTACTAAAAACAAATTTCATTAAACAATAATGGATTATATTGGCAATCTCATCTGATATAAAAATGCCTCTAATCTAAACTATCCGTTTAAATACTGAAAACTTTGCATCTTTTAGTATTTGCACCCTTTATTATTCCAAAAATATACATCTCTTTACACTATAGGAAATATACTCTATTAAGGCGACATCTATTGGAGCGACAAAACATCGTCCTAATAGGTAGATCTCTTTAGACGACAACAACACGTCGTCCTAATAGATATTAAGCTACAAGCAATTGGCACAATACGGTCATGTTGTCCCAATAGAGGAGACGGGAATTATTGGCAGGTCTAAATGACTGCCAAAAAATTAATTGTTCACTCTATTGGGGCAACATGTCATCCCAATAGAGTTTTAAATTCTTCCACATTTTTTTTTGTCCAGAAAATATCTAAAATGATTGGGATATGTCACTCCAATAAATTTTTTAATTTTATAAATAAAATAAATAATTAATAATGTTAATAATAATAAAAAAAATTAACTAGATATTGGGGCGACTTTTATCCTAGAAGTCGCCCTAACATGTCCATGTCTTTTAAATAGGGTTTTAAACCTCTTTCTTTTCAATTTGTCATGCTACTTCACTCTTAGTTTGCTGCTTTTTTTTTTTTTTCTCTTCCTTGCATTCTCTTCCTCTCCTCCTATTCTCTCTCTGTCATTTTAACTAATATTTTACAATTAGTTAAATAAATTAATCGTAAAATATTTTTCAGAAAAGTTTGATAGTATTTAATAAGTTTTTATAAAGTTAATAAAAAAGTACTGCTATGTTTTTACTATTAAAATCAGTTAATTAGACATCAGTTGTACAAATAAACTTGCAAGATGTCAATTATTAGGATATTAATTATAGAATTCAAAAGCAGGTATTAATTTATAGGATTAAAAAATCAAGGTATTAATTGTAGGAGTTTGAATGTCACAATTTTAATTTAGATGAGTTCCAAAGATTGGGTTGAGATATTGTTATGCCAATTACTATTGTCCCTAAAATTTAACTATTACCATAATTATTCCTAAATTATCTCTAAGTTTAATTGTCTTTTCTTTTCTCACCTTCTCCCTATTTATTCTCACTTCCTCTTCTCCATCTTTATTTTGTTATGCTTATAATCTCTCTTAAATCCAAGAAACATGATGTCTCTCATTGGTTTACGAATGCATAAAAAATTCATTACGAACTTAAAATCTTGCTTTTTAGTTCAGATCAACGGGAATAATTATTAAGAAAATAGTAAAAGTAAATGGCATAGGAATTGCTCGTCACTTTCCAAGATATATATATATATATGGTTGCCAATCTAATATGTATTTTTTTTCTTTACCTATGGGTAGGTATTTTTTTTTAGCCGTTGGATCACCATCTAATTATGATCCAATGGCTATAATGAAATGCATGAAAAGACGTGCATTATTAATACTCTTTCTCTCTCTTATTTTTTACAATAAAAAAATGTGCATGCTAAATTTTCATTAGCCAAATTAATACCTACTCATAGGTAAAAAAAAGAAATACCTACTGGATTGGTGCCCTATATGTATATATATATATATATATTGTGTAACTGAGAAAAACTTATTTTGACAATGGCCTATTATAGGCCAATCTTTTGATTTTATAAATCATCCAGTTAACCATCAATTGCAGATGGGAATAATATACTTAAATAATAACCTACTGCACGCCATGTTGGAAAGTAAAACAAACTTTATTATTCACTCAAATACTTTTACAAGAGAAAATTCTCAACTTCACTCTTCAAGCTCACTCACTCACTCACTAGAAGCTATGCTTCTTTCTCTCTTCTCTTCACTCTTAGAAGCTTTGCTTCTTACTTGATGCTTAGAACTCAAATGGGGAGGGGTATTTATACTACATGAGAAACAATGAGAACCACACAAATAAATAATTACAAAAATCCTTAAACCACACATATTTTCTTCTACACACTTCTAATTCACATGTAAAAAGCTAATATCTACCTAACACTAGAAGATTCTAGGTGGAAGGCTTCTTTAATTTGGACTTGGGCTTTTTCTTATGTGAGTTTTGCACTTGGGCTAACTCCAACTTATTGGGCCTCATATTGATGGGCTTAAACAAGTTTATTTTCAACACCCCCCCTTAAACTTGTTTTATAATACCAAGTAAATTTCTTAATCTTGTAAAGTCTTCAAACTTGAGTGGCTTGGTGAAAATATCAGCAATCTGATCATGTGATCTCACATACTCCAATTGTACTTCATTGTTTGCAACACCTTCTCTTATGTAATGATAGCGAGTATCGATATGCTTACTTCGGTCATGAAACACTGGATTTTTAGCCAAAGCTATTGCTGACTTATTGTCAATCCAAATCTCCGTTGGCTCTTTTTGAGGCATGTTTAACTCTTTCAACAACCTTCTTAGCCAGATTGCATGACTAACACATGACGTAGCAACTACATACTCAGCTTCGCATGTTGAAAGGATGACAATCGGTTGTTTCTTAGATACCCAAGTGAAGGCAATTTCTCCCATGAAAAACACAAAACCAGTTGTGCTTTTTCAATCATCAGTATCTCCGGCCCAATCACTATCACTGTAACCAACGAGTTTGTAATCA
>JXTB01000322.1:129282-144141 GCA_002914805.1 Parasponia andersonii | reverse complement strand
AAAAATCCTTAAACCACACATATTTTCTTCTACACACTTCTAATTCACATGTAAAAAGCTAATATCTACCTAACACTAGAAGATTCTAGGTGGAAAGCTTCTTTAATTTGGACTTGGACTTTTTCTTTTGTGAGTTTTGCACTTGGGCTAACTCCAACTTATTGGGCCTCATATTGATGGGCTTAAACAAGTTTATTTTCAACACGCCAGTCATTAGATTTCGGCATGTACAAAAATCACCAAATTGATCATCCATTGAAGCTTAGCTTGGATCCTAATATTGGCAATACAAAAAACCCCAATAAATACAGTCCTCAAATCTTAAATTTTTTTGTTAAGATTAAGAGGTCTAGCATGTCAAGTAACATTTGATATCGAGTTCTCATTTTTGTTATCAACAAATTTTGTTTAGATTTTGTTAATCTGTTTCCATCAACTTAGAGTTTCTAATCAGCTTTAAGTTTTGAATATTGTTGAAAGAGTGGAAAAAGCGAATGCGTCCTAAGCAATATTTGATATTGTGAAACCTCACACATTATTTTATTATATATACTAAAATTGGGGACGGATCACTGTAGATGAACAGTGATATATTTTTTTTATTTAACTTTAATTGTAAATTTACATTTTTATCTTTTGGGTGGGTTGAGGGGTAATTATAAGTATGGTCCTTTTGGTAATTTTGTGTGAGTTTTTTAATTCCTTTTATTATTATTATATATAACTAAAATGGTGGGTGAAAACACTGGACTTATAATAGTAAATTGATGTGATATTTTTTGGTTTTTTTTTTTAAATAAAAATTTGTGTTTTTTGAAATTAGCCTTATATGCTAGCCTTGTGTGTGAGGTTAGGTGTGGTCTTCTTTGGTCATTTCATTAAGTGTGACATTTTTTGGTTTTTTTTTTCATTTTTTTTAATTTGTGATTTCTCGAAATTAGCCTTATGTGCTGGATTTGTGTGTGGGGTTATGTGTAGTCTTTTTTGGTCATTTTATTAAATGTAAGTATGTGACGAAATTGCCCCTTTTATTGGCTTTAGTTCATGAATAAATTTTGGGTCCTTTTCGTCATTTAGGGTGGCTTTAGCTTTATAGATTCTGAATTGAATCTGATTATACCTATTCTCTCTCTTACTCTTGGGTCTCTATGATTTGTTATTCTTTTTGTACTGTTCATCTTCCTCTTTCTCATTCCAAATTGTTCTTCTCTTTGATTTTTTTTTAATTTTGTTTTTGAAACTCAACTCCTCTCTTTTCTATTTGTTTTGGTGGTTTACTTCATGTGTTATTTAATATGGGGTTTTTTTTAATTGTCTCCTCTTCGATTTTTTATTTAGTGGTTTTGACTTGGCTACTTGGGTTTGAATCATGCTATATTCTTTGGTGGTCTTCTTCCTGTTCTTGGAAATTTTTTTTTTTACTCAAATATTTTTTAAAATTTTTTATTTGACATTTGTTATTTTTTGTGATATTTTTGTGCTAATCATGATTTATGCTTTTCTTTTAGATAATTTGTTATTTAGCATTTATGATCTGAAATGTGTTATTTAGTGCTTTGTTTAGGGAAATTTTAAGGGTTTTTTTTAATGATAATGTCTAAGAATCATTTGTTTATTATTAATTTTTTTGTTGATATTTGTTATCTTTTTAAGATATTTTTATATTAATTATAATCTATACTTCTCCTTTGGATGCTCTGTTATTTAGCATTTACGAAGTGAGATTTTTTGTTTAATACTATCATGATATTTCTTTAATATTTATATTTAGAAAAGAAAAAAAAAGGTATAAAAGTGAAACTTCTGTGTTTTGTAAGTTAGCAAATATATGTATATATATATATATTAAATATATTCGTTTGTTATTAAGTATTAGTTTTATCTACTGCTATGTGTCTAGATTTTTTTTAATACTTTTTAAAATGTTTTGACTGCCTTTTAACTATATATATTGA
Source organism: Parasponia andersonii (assembly GCA_002914805.1). NCBI lineage: Eukaryota > Viridiplantae > Streptophyta > Magnoliopsida > Rosales > Cannabaceae > Trema > Trema andersonii. The sequence continues at coordinate 142,186 of JXTB01000322.1, read as the reverse complement.
AACTATTTGCCTGCCTTTTACATTTTGCTTATTCTTATCTTATCTCTTATTTAGAATTTAGTGAGTTCATTATTCCTTTCTTTAACTGCATTTACTATCTCTTTACTTCCTATTTCAGTCTCTGTATAATCTGTATTTTCTTAGTATTGGTTTGAAGGATTATCTCTTGGAACTACTTGACGTACAACATACATTTATTATATGTGCTATTTTTTTAATTCACTATGTTCAAGTTGTAGTTATGTTTTGCTCTGTCCTTACTTAATCTTTATTATATTCGTTGTTTACTGTGAAGACATTTAATTTTCTGTTAGCATGTTGACTATTATATACTCTGAAAATATTTTATTTAGTTGTATTATTGTTTCTAAATTTAGTTAGATTTTATTGTGTTGTTAATTAATATATATTGTTACAACATTTATTGTTCTGTTTCTGCTATTAGTTCCGAATATAGTCACTCTTTGTTTTGTTATTCATTAATGTGAGCTTCTTAAATATTTTAGTTTTTTTTTTTCTATTTTTATGTTACAAATTGGAAAATATTTCTATGTTTTATACAGATAACAATAATTTTTACTATTTTTATTTTAATATTTTTCCCCTTAAAAAAAGTAGGTGTCTTTTAAGTCTTTGTTCTTATAATCTTTTCTGTTATATGTGTATAGATGTGTTTTTTAGTTGTTTTTACGATGATTTTTTGTGATCTAATCAAACTGAATTTTTATATTTACTTTGTCTGAGTGATTCGGTCTGAATTTTTTTCTTCTTTTGATTATCTTTTTAGGTTTTAGGTAATTTCACATATTGTTAGTTATATGATGAAATTAGTTTTTCATTTTCAACTTGGTTGAAGGATTGGTTTTAGTTTTTTTTAATTGTTTAACTAGTTTGATTCTTTGTTAGACGCAGTTTTAATCATTCTTTTCTTTTTTTTTTTTTTTTTAATGTGTTCTTTTGTTTTTCCTTTATTTTAACTGTATATTTTTCCTTTTATTTTCTAGATGTCTTCTTGATGATTTTCTTATAATTCTTCATATAATTGACAATGATGATTATAAATTTTTTTCATATAGAGTAATATATTTGATACCCAAAAATTATTGTCTATATTAGCTTCAAAGTTTCTCTGTTAAGAAGATACATTAAATAATATAGATTTTTTATTTTTATTTTTGAAAAAATAAAAATTGAGGCTTTCAAAATAAGATGTGTTTAAGAGTCTTTTTTTTTCCCTATCATTCTATTCAGGTTTTACAATTAATTTTTGACTTACTATGTTCCTTTTTCATTTTTATCTTTTATTTAATTTCATTTAAATTTTTTTTTTTTACTGTTTTTATTAATTCTCAATTTTTTAGACTTTACTGACTTGGTAGTTGTTTGGGTAGCCTTACATTATGCTCCTATGATTTTGTTTCGACTGATGTGATGTATATGACAGATTTTTATAATTAGTGATAGTTTTTTAGATGTTTATATGATTGCCAGAAATAGCTGTTTCTTATACCTTAGAACAGTCTATTTCTTAGATAGTTAAATAAGCATTTGAAAATACATTATACTTCAAATCTACCATATATTTATAGTATTATCATATATCTGAGCCAAGTTTTATTTAAAAATATATATATTATATAGTTATAACAACAACAAAAGGATCAGTTCTATTTGATTTATGGCTAATAGTACTCTTTTTATCAACGAAGAAAGAGGTTGAAATTTTCTTACAGAAAAATACGGGAAAAAGAAGATATTGTAGTTGATTTTATTATAACATTATTCAATAAATCATGTTTTCTCTTTTCTTTTTTTCCTTTCTTCTCTCCCTCATCCGATCTCTCCCTTCCTCTCTCAGCTGAAGCAGGTAGCCGCCCCCATCCACTGTGCAAGCTATCACGCGAGCTCTTCTGGCCACCAGTAACCAACACTAACTATCCAGATCAACTCACCACGAAGCTTCAGCTGCCACCCTTAAGCTGTCAGACCACTATTTCGCTGAAAAAATATGAAAAATGCATGCGGAAAGATTTCAATTCCGGTGACTTCAAGCCACAAACTTGAGCTTCTTGGATTCGTTTTGACATAAGGATTGTCATGGCATATATATTTTGATTCAACTTTGCCCAGATTGAATTTTGTAATTTTTGATAATTTTGAGTTATTTTTAGTTTTGTATCAAAATTTTTCAATTCGACTATTAGATCATAAAATAAACCTCATATTTATGATGTACCTAAGAAAACAAAAATTTTGATATACATATATATATATATTGACTATATTTAGTGATGGGCATGAAAATCCAAATCTAATGACTTAGATTATTCCATTTTAAATGTCGTTTGCCTGGATTTAACCCGCGACTAAATCGGTCAAATTATATATCTAACCTGATGTTTTTGGGTGCTTTGAATTCAGTGATGAAGTTTGTTTCACGATTTGAAGCTCCGATTGAAAATAGAGTTTTCAAACCTATCGATCAAATGTTCGAAAACGATGCCCAACTCTCCAAATGATACCCAACGACACCAAATCTTCTCCATAGTCCGGTAGCTTTATTTGGACACTCGAATTGAGGTAGAAATTCGATTATATGATTCTAAAATTAATTTAATTTATTAATTTATATATTTTCAATAAATATAGAATTTCATGATTTAATTTGTGAAAATTGTGTTTATATCTGTTTTTGACTTGATTTGAATTATAAACTACTTGAGAGGCACGTCACACTGATTAGCGTATCATATATAATGTTTTAAACTTTTTTCTGTAGGAAATTGGATTTTAAAGTTTTCATCAAAAATGGCTGTTATAATGCCGAAATTTTTAGAAAATTCGAAACAATTTGAGAACTCAGTTTTGAGGACTAATTGTTTGATTAAAGAGCACCACATGATTATTTTGAGATTTTATGAAAATAGTGTCTATTCTTATTTTGTCATTCATATAGTATTTGCATGCATTCACATACTTATGTGGCCGTCGGACTTACGATACCCCACATCGGGTGCTCGGACTTGCGATTGCCTCATTAGGTGACTCGCACTTACGAGTGATCTACTAGAATATTTCGGACATTATGACTATACACATAGTTATATATTGGCTTGAATAGATATGTACTGGTTTTGATGAATGATTTACAATGGTTTAGAATATTTGAACTATTGCACTGTGATTTCCACTTAGATTTTGAGAACTATTTTTGAATGGACTACTAACTACGTATGACCTTCAACGTGAATATATTTCTTATATATAAAAATTTCTAATCGAATCTCTACTGAGCATTCATGTGCTCACCCTCTATTTCTTCCCACTTTCAGGTATTGATTTATTTTGGAGTAATTGTTCTGGTGGCTTGACAAGCATACTTAGTATGTAGTTGTAGTTCCATTCTTCTTCATTGGTTGGTTTTTACTCCATATCATCTTTCTTTTCTATGTCAAATTTATTTACTTAATAATAGTATATTTACAAAATAGATATATGAGGATGATTTTTACTATTAAATTGAGGATTTAGAAATACAAATAATTTTATGTAAATTATTTAAGCATGGAACCTAAAATTTTAATTTGATACACTTTACCAAAATTTATGAATTTACATATGTTTCTAAACTAATTAATTATAATTTATTCTAAACTTTAAGTATAGGGCTTCCTTGAAAAATAAAAAGTAATGAAAAGTTTATTGATTATGAAATTTGCTTACTTTTGAGAACTAAATCCGAAAATTTTAAGTACTTAATTTTCTGAAATTTTATAAAATCACTGTTTACCATTGTTTCATCATAAAATTTCTAAAAGTCATAACTTTAGATTTCCATTCTTGATAGTTTTGGTATCAGTGCTTTAGACTTCAGATTCGTCTGGGATCTTGTCTGTGATATTTTAGTGTTTAAAAATGATTTAGAAATGTGTTTGACAAATACCTCATATATCATTTAGGAATTAGTTAAATATGTTATTTTTGCTCCGATTCACTATGAATCTTTCATCCACCTCCCTAGAATGGAACTCTAGTATCCTTGGGATAGTTATTACTTTGAAATTCTAATCTTAGAAGTGTCGAGGTTGACCCGAGACTAATGAACTCTACTTTTGTCAAAATTCCTCAAATCAAATGGACATTTACTCTTGTACTCATATGTCTATTATTGTGATGAGCTATATGAACATGTTGGTTCTAAGATAGCAATTCAGTGTCTTATGTTTTGATTGGCATGACATGACATGACGTTATATGTACTTGTAAGGTTGTGATTTGAATTTTCTAGAAAATGTTTATATGTGACTAACCAATTTGAGTATCTGGTATATGTTTTTGTAATTTTCTATCATGCATTAGTTAAACTTGTTAGTGGATATAGCATACTAGTATTCATTTATGGATTGATTTAATATTATGATCTTGATAAAAAAAATGTTCTTGTCTAGTCTTACCAAGTTTAATTTTTGTAAACAATTTTTTGAATTAGTGGTGTAACACCCTTTAGTTTAACCATATTGTCATTTACAGTCAAACTATGAAGTATTATTTTTTCTTAAATATCAACTTTTGTTTTAATAAAAAGGTGGGCAATTTGAACTTTCTAAAACCTTTAAACAAAAGCAAGTACATGGCATTTCTTATTAAAAGTATCTTTACAAAATGTACGATTAAATGAGATTTTCACCAGTCTATTTTGCCATCAGCAGTAGTATTTACATTACACAAAAATATCACCCATGGGTCAAGCTGGTCTATATCTGTATGATCATGGTGACAAAATATAGGCCAGGCAACTAGCTACTCAAGACCAAAATGTGCCTCCTCATCTACATCACAAGACTAAGATGAGCTAACGTTCAGTAAGTAAAAACTATGCATGCTTATATATGTTTTAAAATCTCATAAAGTTCTCATTGTACCCTTTTTCTTTCTTAAACATTTGAGTCTATGCATTTTCCTTAAAAATTATTCATAGTTTGGCCCTTTAGCATATTGTTTGTCCCGTAAGTCGATAGGCCGTGATAAAATTGGGCGAAGACTCTGGCCAAGAGTAAAAATAAGGTGCGACCGTCGTGTGAGATTTTTGAAAACTCCTTCCCTTATCAAAGAGGAATCCCACACCGCGCTAATATTGTCCCGCTTCAACGAGACACATCATAAGATCTGCAAATCCCGCTTCAACGGGAGAGTTTACATCAACAGACTTACCTACCTAGCTCCGATAGACTAGCAATTGCTATTAAAACTTATCTTATAAAATTGGTACAATGGTACTCGCTTTCAAATACTCTTATAATAAAATTCTCAATTTGCATGCAAGACGTGCCATGCACGTGGTATTTCATAACTTTCAGGAATGAGTAAGTTTCACATAATAATAACTTCCCTATCGTTCTTGTAATGCAGTTGTAAGTCTTTACTTTCCTCGTGTCTTGAATAAGAATTGATAGTAGAAAGAGTCAATATCCTCTAGAGATTAGTGTGCTAATCACGTGTCATAAATTACTATTATTCAATATGCACATTTTTCCACAAGATTGCATCAAGATACTTGAATGAGACCGAAATCATAACTTTTACCAATTTAGGAAACTTCATCTTAAAATGACTCGAAAGGATATAAATCACTTAAGGCACTTGGCAATCAACAACTAGCATTGAAAAACTGTTCAAAATTATTAAAATATGAATGCTAGTTCATTAGCACAAAATGATCTAAAAACTAGTTCATTTGCTCCTAAATGATGCCATTTCATTTTTAAAAAATATTTGGACAGCACCTCCCCTATTTTTAGGACATTCCTACATGATTAAAATCATGGTTTTAAACCTACAATAATAATTAACAATCCAATTCCTACATATACACATCAAATAAACATTTAAGATAACATAAAAGCATATTTCAAATCTTTTTTCAGTTTAGACAAGTTGAAAATAATTTGTGCACTTGTTTATGGCTACAAATAGCAACTAAATTAATGGAATAAATAATAGAATCTATGACACATCCATTGCAATTTGAGAAAATCAGATTAGAAGTATAGAAAGCTTAATACACCCATGGAAACACTTGAATACACAATTAGTAAATTTAGGGCTCTTGGTGTAACTTGAATTCTCTACTTAAATTCTATATTCTAGTAATATATAAGAGTTTCTAGGACCATTATTAATCAAATAATTACTTTGGTTTAAGGTCTAACATAAAAGAAATTAACTATAAGTTCAAAATCCTACATAATGCTCACTTTGACTAGTTTGAGTTTTTATTAGAGTTCTTGCCTTCTACCTCCCTCAAACTGATCCTCTAGGCTTAGAATTAGATTTTTTTTAGACTTAAGAAGATCTGAAGAAACCGTTATTTAAGTGGGAACAAGCATAGAATTGAAATTAAAGGACAAGACCTAGAAAGAAGACCTTAATAGAATTACCTTGACTAGTTTTGGTGTATCTTGTTTTCTAGAGCTCCAATTTGAGTTCTACCACTTGGAAACTCTTAGAAATATTTGAGAGAAGTTGAGAGAAGTCAGAAAAAGCATTGAAGAGTTTCAGGTCATGGCTGGAGAGAAAGGGAATGCAAATGACTAGATTTGACTCAAAATCAACACTTAATGGCTAAAAAAAGGTATAACTTAAATTGTAAGAGGTATTTTGGGTATTTTACACCTTACTTTCCATGTTTCTAGCTCTAAAATATCCTTACCATAGTCACCACATTGCTGGTTACTCCTATACACCCAAGTGTAGCCAAAGTTGGTGAATCCTACCTTAGAAAGTGAAAACTAGTCATACTTTAACTTATGATCCTATACGGCCAATCTTATTATAATTTGGTGGAATATAACCCCATAACTAATCATTAAACATAAAAATAAAGTTAATTAGACTCTTATTAACAATGCAAACATAGTATTAGCACTCAATTATTAGAATGCACAAAAACGACATTACGCGATTAAGCTTAATCTAAGCTAGCTTTGTGTAACTAAATACGAATTAGTGTTCTGAATGTCACCTCGTGCTTACTTGGAGCCGACAAATAAAATGCTATAAATGAGTCCTAGATATTGAATCAAGCCTATTTGACATGTAACACACCATGAATTTGGCTCCGAAATGCATGAAAATTACATTTTACCGAAAAGCTACTATTTGACCAAGTTATCAATAAGTACGATCTTAATGCATGTGCACATAGTATTACTTTCATAATTGTTTTCTTTGTTCTTTTAGCACACTGAGCTCTCTATTTGAGGGTATTGAACCTTTACACTACATTGGAACACTTCGACAATCATTACTATAATAATATCTATATAAATGCACATAACATAATGAATGAGCATGCTACTATAAAACTAGTATTAACGACTTCTAGATGCCTAATATGCAATTAGAACATGTTTATTATTGGCTTAATATGCATGTGAGAATCTTGGGCACCACAAGTGGAATCTAATTGGTTAATAAACTAGTATGATATGTTATGTTTACTTGAATGTTGTATTGTACTAGTTTGTTAAATTTATTTATATGGCCCTTAAATATAGACATTTTTGTAAAATTTAAAATTTAGTTAGATATAAGCTTGATTAATTAGTCTTGAAACTTTAGAAAAATTTCAAGTTAATTAAATTTGTTTTGCATGAGGTAGATATTTGCATTTGACTAGTAAATTAGTTTTGTTTTCAAAGGAACTATATACGTTTTAATTTTGAATAATAGTTAGGTGTGTGTGATTAATATCTTACAAGGAATATATAGTTTTAAAAATTAGTAATACTACTTGAATTTAAGGTTTGTGAAATTGCCAAGAATATAAGATTTAAATAATTACTTTACTTAAAACTAGTTGTGGTACTAATGCGGTCTCATTGCATATTTAGAAATGTTAATTAAAAAAAATAAAGTTCCTAAATATTTTTTCTAATCTTGAATATAGTAGATTCAATTGTTAAAAAATTACCAAGTTTCTACTTGCCACATGGTTTTGAATCTAAAGAAAGTATTGAAAAATTAAATTATAAAGTAACTTAGAAATTAAACATAAAGTGTTTATAGAAAAATATATGTGGAAACTTTGGATAACAAAGTTGATTTCTTAGAAAATTTTGATGTGATTTGATGTGGTATGCATATAAATTTTTGAAAACTTATGTGTATATTTCTAAAGTCAAATATATAATATCTTGTTACAAGAATTTTGCTAACTAATATCAGTTATGCTAACGTGTTTGGAACCTTGAATAAATGGGGAAAAGTTTATATTTAAAAAAACTTAATTTGGAAGTTTTGTAAAATCTTATCGTAATAGTTTTATATGCCTTGTTATTTAGATATGTTTATTCTTCCAAATCTCTTATTCTGTGTGCAAGTTGTTTTACTGAGCTATACATGATTTTGGTATTGAATAGATTGTTGAGTCCTTATTGATTAATAAATGTTTGTTGATTGATTAAGGCAAGTTGGGTTGACTTTACCATGTTGGTCTCAATTAGATAATTAAGTACTTGTGTAGTTGATTCGATTTGATATCCTAAGTATTGGGAGCTTGGGGTGATATTTCATATTTTTGAATAAAGGTATTTTTAGTTTTAAATACCTAAGAATTAGAGAGAAATAGGTGGTGTATAATTATATATAGTGAAATAAAAATTTAAACTTATGAAACTTGGATTTTCTAATGAATAAGTACTATGGATTGATATGCCTCGATTTGACGTTTAGGAACATACATATAAATGTGTTCTATTTTCCATAAAATTAAAATTTGAACTTTTAAACTCATAGAGTTGTGCATATTATAAATCGGTTAGGTTAGCTATACAGAAAGATTATTTTTATAAACATGCTTTACAAGTTGAGTGAGATGAAAAAAAAAATTATACCTGACATACTCTATTATTTTTTAAAATACTTTATAAGTTTTCCCTATTGTTAAAATAACTTTCAAAATTATTTTTAGTAAAATTGTCAAAGTGTGGTACCTCAAAATTATAAATCTTAAAGAAAGTCAAATTATAAATCTTAAAGAAAGTCTTACTTAAACATTCCCTAAAGTTTTTCATTAATAAGGAACTATAGGAAATTAATTGCATAACGTGATTTATCAACAAAAAGAAAATATGCTTTTGAACCTTTTAGAGAGACATGTTTGAAAACTATAGAGAAGTTTTGAAAATTTTAAGAAAATTTCTGTTATGTTTAACTATGATTTAAAAGAAATTGACATGTATTAAATGCTTGATAGTTTAATTAGTAAACTATAAATCAAGCAAGAAAATAATAATAATAATAATAATAATAATAATAATATATTCTTCTAGTCCTACTTATTTAGCTTAGTAAGTGGAATTGGCATGTTAGACATGAAATTGATCGATTGACGATGGCAATACTCAAACTTGTCGATGTATTCCCTCTTGGTGTTTATGAGTAAGTGCTACATATGGTACTTTGCTTATACTGCCTTTTGGGAATTATTGGGGACTCTTATTATAATTTGTTGTAGATTAGAGTCATTATTGAGTTCTTTGGTATTGAGTTTAGCTTATGACTTATTACTTGATTCGAGATAGATCTAAGTATCATTATGGTGGTATAATTAATGGCATATGGATCAGTTCACTTATGAATCTATACTGAGAGTTATTGAACTCTTACTATTATATTTTATAAAAGGGATACTTGAAGTTCAAGTTTGGTTTACTTGTGGCCAAGGTAAGACTTTATTGTGAATTAGTATAGTATTCTTATATGCCTCTAGTTTTGACCGCATGTTTTTAAAAATATTTTTGAGAAATTGTTTATGATTTTTAAAATGAAGTGAGATTAGATAGAAGATAGGTGTCGCTACAGAGACAACTTATTCTATTGGAACCTTATTTTTGGGACATTGTAGTATTTTAATAGTTTTATTTGTATATTGGATATTGAGTCATTTTTATATGACTTTCTTTCGTACCAAAGACTTAGAAAGTCTTTGGAGGTAATTGATGTTTTGGGATTGATATTATAATCCTATGTTGGGCAAAGAGACTTGAAGAGTCTCTGGATTTAATTATGATATGAGTGAATACCCAGTGATATTACCTTGGACAAAAGACTTGAAAAGTTTTTAGACTATATATGTTATATGGATACTTGCATTTTATATACATGAAGTGCAGGGGTCCTATTGGCATTTTGTTGTGCTAAGTACTTCTGTGTTAGATATTTCTATTTATAGTAATTCTAGTCTTGTTCTTGACTATAAATATTTTGTGTACATGATCATTACTCGCTCGTTATGAGGAACAGTAAATGACTCATGTCATTGCACTCTTGTTATCGTTTTTGACTTCTAAACTCGTCTATCTTGTGTGTGGTATAACACAAGTATAATTGTTTTTCACTCGAAATCTTGTTAAGTATTATCCTATGTTAATGTTGAATCTTGTTAGAGTCTTTGGACTCTGTGATTATTTAGGACCAAGTTTAATTGTAGACAAATGGAATAGTCCAAGTGTTATTGATCTGGTGTGATCTAGGGATGGTATTGTACATACCTGACATTTGGTCTGCTATATTGTATTGGTGCTGAATCGATCAAATTATACATCTAATCTAATATTTTTAGGTGCTCTGAATTCAGTGGTGAAGTCAGTTTCATAATCTGAAGCTCCGATTAAAAATTAAGTTTCCAAAATCAATCGATCAAAAATTAGAAAACGATACCCGACTCTCCAAATGATACCCAAACAACACCAAACCTTCTTAGTAGTCCCGTAGCTTTATTTGGACGTTCGAATTGAGGTAGGAATTTGATTACTTGATTCTAAAATTAATTTAATTTATTTATTTACATATTTTCAATAAATATGGAATTTCGTGATTTAATTTGTGAAAATTATGTTTATATCCGTTTTTTACTTAATTTGAATTATAAACTGCTTGGAAGGTACATCATATTGGGTTAGTATGCCATATATACTGTTTTGAACTGTTTTCTACAGAAAATTAGAATTTTTGGTTTTGATAAAAAATGGCAGTTATAATGCTGAAATTTTCAGAAAAATCAAAATAATTTGAGAACTCAGTTCTAAGGACTCAATGTTGTTTGATTAAAGAGTACCGCATGGTTATTTTGAGATTTTGTGGAAATAGTGCATATCCTTATTCTGTCATTAATATAGTATTTGCATGCATTCACATATTTACGCGGTCATCGGATTTACGGTACTCTACATTGGGTGATCAGACTTACAGTTATCTCATTAAGTGACTTGGACTCACGAGTGATCTACTAGGATACTTCGGACATCATGATTGCATACATGGTTATATATTGGCTTGAATAGATATGTACTGGTTTTGGTGAATGATTTACAATGGTTTGGAGTATTTGAACTATTAGACTTTGATTTCTACTTAGATTTTGTGAACTATTTTTGAATGGCCTACTAACCATGCATGATCTTTAACGTGAATATATTTCTTATGTATAAAAACTTGTAATCTAATCTCTACAAAGCATTCATGTGCTCACCCTCTACTTCTTCCCACTTTCAAGTATTGATTTAGTTTGGGGTAATTATTCTGATGGCTTGGCAAACATACTTGGTATATGTTTGTAATTCTATTCTTCTTTATTGGTTGGTTCTTACTCTATATCATCTTTCTTTTCTATGTCAAATTTATTTAGTCAATAATAGTGTATTTACTAAGTAGATATACAAGGATGATTTTTACTATTAAATTGACGATTTAGAAATACAAATAATTTTATAGAAATTATTTAGACATTGAACCTAAAGTTTTAATTTGACACACTGTACCAAAATTTATGAATTTACATATGTTTCTATACTAATTAGAATTTCCTCTAAACTTTAAATATAAGGTTTTCTTGAAAATTAAAAGTAATGAAAAATTTTTTGATGAGAACTAAATCGGAAAATTTTAAGTACTTAATCTTTTAGAATATTATAAAATCACTATTTATTACTATTTCAACATAAAATTACTCAAAATCACGTCTTAGATTTCCGACCGTGACAGATATCAAGTTCTCATTTTTGTTATTAACTTTCAAAATTTTTGCTTAGATTTTGTTCTGATTTCCATCAATTTAGAGTTCTAATCAGCTTTAAGTTTTGAATATTGTTGCAAGGTTGGAGACACTTGTCTGATTTTCTTATTCAGCTTCAGTTTTTATCTTTAGTATAGAACTTTTTTTTTGTTAAAAAAGAAACACAAATTTATTCACTTTAACAATTGTATGTACTAAACACAAATTTCATTGAGGGTTACTTTGGTAACTAAAAACTGAATAAGGGGAATTATATTATCAATCCCGACCCCTAATCTAAGCTACCTCATTTCAATAGTGAAAGCTTCGCATCTTTTAGTATTTGCACACCTTATTATTCCAAAAATAGATCTCTCCTTGTGCCTACGTCATTTTTACTGAATTATTGTTACCGTTTGTGAGATGACCATAATTGCTAGTACTTATTGGATGTTATACCTACTACGTCCATTTTGTTTGTTTGACAAGAATCTTGGGTTTTTGACCAACCCAACCACACTTTCCAAGAACTCTCAAAAGTCGAACACATTTTCTATTAGCTTCGTCCATTTCTTTTTTCCTTCCCGATATATTTTTGGTGTAGATACAAATTAATCAATATCACCCTTACACATTTGATTTGGTCAAATCTGAATATTTAAAAGACTAAAACACCTTAAACACTTGAATAGTAAATCCCAATACCAATTACCCAAAAAAAAAAAAATCCCGATACCAAATTCCCTATACTTTCTGTCACACCGGTTGTAGCATGCAATATATAAGGTTACAAACGTTTATAATAAATAAATAATGTTACCAAAATATTATGCTCCAATTTTGAGTAGA
>JXTB01000322.1:108300-124523 GCA_002914805.1 Parasponia andersonii | reverse complement strand
TATAACAAATTTAATCTTTCAAATCCACTTGGGCTTCCAAGCCCAAGCCAAGCCCAAATTGTTTCCTTAACCCATTTACCCATTTTTATCCAACACTTTCCTCCCCCAAAAAAAACTCTATATTTTAATCTGGAACACGGTCGTATTTGGTGGTTTCCAAAAAAAATAAAATAAAAATAGTAGAGTAAAATAAATTTTAAAAAAAATACTAAAGAAACATTTTGTCTTCTTTCCTTTATTTGCGGTTTAGATCATGCGAATTGTAGAATTTTTGGAATTTATGGTATCTAGGATTTTGGGGTTGCTCTTGTACGTTGAGGATTTGCTTATATTCACTTTCGTTTTTTTGTTTTTTATTTTAAAAAAATAATTTTCTTTTTAAGATTTTGCTTAATAACTTTGTTTTTCATTTTCTATTTTTGAAAATTGTTACCAATTTTTTTTTAAAAAAAAGTGATAACAGAAAATTTCTAATATTTTTATTTTTTTCAAACAAATTTTGAAAACTAATAAATATGTATATATTTATAATATATATATATATGGGGTTGCCAATCTAGTAAGTATTTTTTTTAACTTATGTGTAGATATTTTTTCTTAGTTATTGGATCACACCATTAGATGATCAAATGACTATAATGAAATACGTGAAAAAATGTGCATCATTAATGTTATTTCTCTGTTTTACTTTTTAATATTAAAAAGATATACAAAAAAAATTTTTACTGGCAAAATGATATCTATGTACAGGTAAAAAAAATATGTACTGAATTGGTACCAATATATATATATATATATATGTACATATACAAATACAAATTTATATGATTTTTCTCTCCTTATTTACACTTTTTTTTGTTATAAGTACTGTGGGACCCATTCCTAAATCATACATCACGTGGACGATTAAGTGGCAGAACATGTCATAAATGGGGCATACCGTCCGACACGTGTCCAGAGTGACCAATTAAAGGTCATGCGAGTCGCACGTGATACCGCATAGGCTCATGTGTTGTCTGAGGCTAGGGCCGAGCCCATCCCAGACCCTAGATGGACTCGGCTCAGTCCGATTCTTACCTCGATAGCTGAGGGTCAGGAGCCTCAAGGGTCTTCTACTAGAGTATAGTGGGAAGCAACTCACAGCTCTAGATCCAGACAGAGCATTTAATGTGATCCTGAGTAGGTGCGCGCATTGGGCAAACCATCCTGACAGAACGGCAGTTTGTCAGGGTCTCGCCCCTGACAGGCTCGAGCCATAGGGGAGGGCGGAAACTAGGCCACGACGATGCAGGGAAAATCACGGTAATCTCAGCCCGTGATCTCTGGAGTAAGTCCTGATAAGAAAAGATACTCGGTCCTAGGATTGAGAACCATGAGGTTCACAGTTCCAGGACTATATATATAAGCCATGCATCCCCGAAAAGGAGAGGCATGTATACATACAAAAAGAAATATTTAAAAGTCTATGAGTAAGAGACAAAGATATACTCATACAGAGAAAAACTAAATCTTTGCTACCCTGAATCAAAAATAAACAACTGACTTAAGCATTGGAGAGTTTTGCAGGTGGCCTCCCCCGCCTCTCCGACCCTGCCTGAAGTCAAAAGCACTTTGGGATAGCAAGGATACGTGGACAGTTGGGAGATATAATATCAGCATTTCAGAGACACATGGAAAACTAGTGAAAACAGATCCAACAGTTTGGCGCCCTCTGTGGGAAACCGTTGAGCGTGAGAAAAAGAGTAGGAGTCTCACGATCGCATTTTCCCCAAACAAAAGGCCATACAACGTTATATGGTACCTTCGAGAATGACAACCAGGAGCACACGTCCTGACGCCGAAGGGAGCTCCCGAGAAGCACAACCGAGTCTAGAGCAAAAGCTGGACCAAATGCTCGCCGCCCTAGCAGAAGCAAATCGGAAGGTAGAGATTGCCCACGAGGCTGTCCTATGTCTAAAAGATGAAGTCGCAGAAGTGCGCAAAGATAACGCCCGCCTCGAAGGGCTGCTGGCAAGCAAAGCTAGGAGCGAGCGAAGGGAAGACTTTGACGAAGAGGTCCAACAAGAGTCTAGAGGCCAACCGCCGAGGGAAGTTCCCGCCCTATCCATATCTGGATGCTGGGGGAGCGACAAAGCCAGACAAGGCCTTTCCGAGCTGGAGCCGCAGTGGACAGAAGACACCAAAAATGCCTGGAAGGTGTGCTTCCCAACTAGAAGTAAGAAATGATGGCGGAGCTGAGTAAGAGGCTCAGAGCCCATCACAGCCACCAATGATCTGGCAGAGCAAATTGTGCGAGGGATTAACTGGACGGCCTTCGCCGACTGGATCCAGATGGAGCCCAAGCCAAGAGACTTCACAACCCCTGACCTTCAGGCTATTCTAGGGGAAAACCGACCCTCTCGATCACATATACCACTTTCAGCAGAATATGGCCTTGGAAACTAGGGACGAGGCTGTGACCTGCAAAGTCTTCTCCACAACCCTGGTAGGACCGGCCCTATTATGATTCAAACAGCTCCCAGAGAAATCCATAAACGAGTTCAAAGATTTCTGCAAACTTTTCTTAAAGCACTACGCAGGTGCTCGGAGGCAGCAAAAAACCATGCGAGACCTTGACCGGTTGGAACAAATCGCGAACGAGTCTTCGAGAGAATACCTGTCGCGTTTCCTAGAGGTGATGTCCCTAGTGCACAACGCCGACTCGGTCCAAGCCGTAGGCTCATTCGTCAGGAGTCTACAGCCAGGATCGATGCTATCAGACCATCTGCTTTTGAACCTTCTGTACGATATGGCAGACGTCTAGGCAAAGTCGAAAGGGGTATCCAGGGTACTGGAAAGCCGCCGGAAAGCGCTCAAGGCCTCCGCCGCAATAACAAAAGCACCGACGCAAACCCCGGCCGCGCAAGGGGTAAAGAGGCCTGCGTCAGACCAAGGGCCAACTTCGAAACAGGAAGCCCCCACCCAAGGCGGTCAAGAAGGTGGCAAGAGGAGGAAGGCGTCTCGTGACCCATTGTTGAAATACGAGCTCAACACACCGATCGACGTGATCTACCTCCAAAACAGGGACATGGGCATTTTCAAAGACCCGCCCAAGTCCGGCGTCCCTGAGCACATGAAATATAGGAACAGGTACTGCCAATTTCACAAGGATCACGGGCACAACACTATCAACTACCGTAACCTTTATGCGTAGGTTATGATGGCGATCCATGCTGACAAGTTGAAACAGTACATGAAGACCGCGGAATCCAGCCACAGGAAGACGCCACCAGTCCCGAAAAAGGCAAGCAGACCCAGGCCTCCGGATCAGGAGAGCAGGCCATGAGGATAGTGCCGACCATCGTGGGCAGACCCAGAGACGGGAGGAGAAGGAAAAATGCCTCAAAAAGACCGAAGAAAGGGTGAAGTGCCTGAGAGATATGGGCCATTCCGTCAATCATTTGATGATGGGAAAAAGCTGCGCCTCTGCCACCCCCATCGCCTTCACTCAGCGAGATTTGACCACGGTGCGCCTGCCTCACGACTACCCCTTGGTGATTAAGCTGCAGATCGACTCCACGTTGGTCGAAAGGGTCCTGATCGATAGTGAGAGCAGTGTCGATGTCCTGTTCCTCAGCACGTTCGAGAGCATGGGCCTAAATCGAAACGCACTCAGGCCAACCTGTCAGCCGATGTTCGCTTTCGACAGTACTAAGGTCAGCCCCTTGGGCGTCGTGACCCTGAAGATCTGCGCTGCGGAGAGATGCTTGGATGTGGACTTCATCGTTATCGACTGTCAGTCCTCCTTCAACGTCATCATGGGGAAATGATAGATCCACGCCATGCATGGGGTCGCCTCCACCCTCCACCAGGTCTTAAGATGTCTTTCAAAGGATGGTACCTATATGATAGACATCAAGGGAGACCAGGCCTCCGCAAGGAAATATTTTTCAACCGCTCTGAGGGGAGCCGATGCGAGCGTGAGCGCCCTGACGGGGGACAGATAGCAATCAAAAGACCGCCTGCCAGCATACATTGAGCGGATTGAAGAGGAGTCTGACGGGCCAGAATCTACGATCGAGGAGCTCGTAACAGTCCCTTTGAAAGAGGAAGAACCGGTGAAGGTAGTCTTAATCGGGGCCCTGTTGCCCGAGGAGGAAAAGAATGAGATGTTGGGGTTCTTGAGGTAGAACAAAGACGTCTTCTCATGGTCCCACGACGACATACCGGGATAGACCCCGCGCACGCCTGCCATCGGCTGAACATAGACCCTAATTTCCCTTCGGTCAGGCAGAGACCCCGAAGGCTCGTGCCAGAGAAAAACAAGGCGATCAACAAGGAGGTAGAGACGCTATTGGAGAACAGCCTGATCATGGAATGCGTATACCCATGCTGGGTCTCTAACTCGGTGGTGGTGAAGAAGAAAAATGGCGACGACCGTACTTACATAAACTTCACCAACCTGAACAAGGCCTGCCTGAAGGATAGCTTCCCCCTACCAAGGATCGACCAAATGGTAGATGCAACGGCGGGATTCGATCGGATGAGCTTCCTGGATGCCTACTCTAGATACAACCATATCCCCATGTACGAGGAAGATCAGATCCACACGGCTTTTATTACGGAGTGCGGTCTGTACTGTTACAGACGCATGCCAGTTGGTTTGAAGAACGCGGGTGCAACCTACCAGAGGCTCATGAACAAAATGTTCGCCGGGCTGCTAGGGAAGACTATGGAAGTCTACATCGACGACATGGTCGTAAAGAACAGAGAAGCTTCGGACCATCTGAGACATCTAGACGAATGTTTCTAGATTCTGAGGCAATATCGGATGCGTCTGAACCCCAAGAAATATGCATTCAGGGTGTTCTCCGGCCAGTTCCTGGGGTACATCATGAGTAGAAGGGGTATTGAGGCCAACCCGAACCAGTTGTCCTCGGTTGCAGATGTGTAGAGACCCTCGACTATTCGGGAGGTCCAGCGCCTAGTCGGAAAGGTAGCCGCTCTTAGCCGGTTCGTCTCCAAGATATCTGACCGATGCAAGCCTTTCTTCCAGTGCCTAAAGAGAAGCTCCACTGTCGTCTGTGGGGAGGAGCAGGACAAGGCATTGATAGATCTCAAGCTGTACTTAAGTCATCCACCTATCCTGGCTTCCCCAGCAGAGGGGGAGCGCCTATACACTTATTTAGCAGTGTCCAAAGTAGCGATCAGCATCGTACTATTCGTCGAGGAAGACAGCAAGCAGAAGTCAGTGTTTTATACAAGCCGCATGCTCCTGGATACCGAGACGCGATATAGTATGGCAGAGAAACTGGTCCTCGCTCTGGTCAACGCTAAGAAGAGATTTAGGCAATACATTGAGGCACACTTGGTCACCGTGTATACGGATTTCTCCATCCGGCAAATCTTGGCCAAGCCGGACCTATCGTGACGACTAACCAAGTGGGTCATCGAATTGGGGATATACGACATCGAGTATCGGCCTCGAGTGGCGAAGAAAGGGCAAGTCATGGCAGATTTCCTGGTGGAAATCAAATTCTTCGGTGAGCTGCACGACCCACTTCAGACATCTCAGCCTCACCCCCCTTCAGCTTAGACCCTCTACATTGATGGATCCACGAATGCCTCGGGGTCAGGTATCGAGATAGTCCTGCAGACCCTAATAGGACTCAGAGTAGAGAAAGCTTTAA
Source organism: Parasponia andersonii (assembly GCA_002914805.1). Lineage (NCBI taxonomy): Eukaryota > Viridiplantae > Streptophyta > Magnoliopsida > Rosales > Cannabaceae > Trema > Trema andersonii. The sequence continues at coordinate 118,854 of JXTB01000322.1, read as the reverse complement.
GGCTTGGTTTCCAGGCAACGAACAACGAGGCGAAGTACGAGGCACTACTGCAAGGCCTTGAACTGGCTCTGCACTTCGGAGTAGAGAGCATCGTAGTAAAGACCGACTCGCAGTTGATCGCGGGTCAAGTCAGGGGAGACTTCAAAGTAAAAGAGCCGAGATTACACAAGTACTTCTCCAAGGTAATAGGGGCGAAAGCCCGCTTTAGTAGTTTCAACATCGAACAGATTCCTAGGGAGATGAACCAGAAGGCCGACGAGCTAGCTAAGAGCGCGTCGATCGGAGGAACGACCAGACACACAGAGATTCTCTTAGAGGGCGAGAACATAAAGGACCCTTCGGAGACCCCTGCATGCCGTGTATTTGTAACCGGCTCCGCAGACGAGGGGTGGATGAAACCCATCACCCAGTATTTTGCATTGGGAATCCTGCCCGTGGATTCCCAAGAAGCAAGGTCGATCAGACTGAAGACTGCCAGATACTCGATGGTGGGGGAGTGACTGTATAGGAGATCGACAATGGGACCGATGCTGCGGTATGTAGGTCCCGTCGAAGCGCAGAAACTGATGGAGAAAATCTACGAGGGAGCATGCGAAACCACTCTGGTGGACGTAGCCTCACCCACAAAGCTCTGACGGCTGGATACTTTTGGCCATGCATGATGACTGAGGTGGCCCGATTTGTCAAGAAATGTGATAAGTGCCAGAGGTTCGCCCCCATGAAATGCCAACTCATGGAAGAACTCTATTCGAACATAACTCCTTGGTCGTTTGCCAAATGGGGCCTAGACATCGTCGGAGAGCTCCCTAGAAGTCCAAGAGGAAGAAGGTACATCTTACTGGCCACAGATTATTTCATCAAATGGGTAGAGGCTGAAGCATACACAACCGTTAGTAAGGCAGACACAATTAACTTCATTTTAAAAAATATAATCTGTCGATACGGGATTCCGAAAGAGATACACGCTGATCATGGTACACAATTCCAGAATGCTAAGCTTAAGGAACTGTATGAGCTCTATGATATAAAGCTCAGCTTCTCATCTGTGAACTACCCTCAGGGAAACGGCCAAGCAAAGGCAACGAACAAGGCCATATTTGGCAATATCAAAAAGAACTTGCAGGAGGCTAAAGACAGGTGGTTAGAAGAGCTACCGGCCGTTGTGTGGGCCCATCGAACTATGGAGCATAGATCAATAGGAAGAACATCATTCGCCATGGTCTACGGGTCAGAGGCTGTGATCCCGACTGAGATTGGCCTCCCGACCCTTCGCTCTGAAGTGGTAAGAGATGCCCCACTGAACGAGCAGCAGCTAAGCCACAACGCAGACTTCCTGGAAGAAACGAGAAACATAGCCCTAGTCCATGCCTCATACTACCAGTAGGCCAGGTCTTACTACGCAAAAAAGGTTAGCGCTCGTCGATTTAACACTGGGGATTGAGTCTTGAAGGTTAAAACAGGGAATTCCTCAAAGGTAGACTCCAACTGGGTTGGCCCCTATGAGGTGATCAAAGCACTTGACAATGGTGCATATGTCCTGAAAGAACTCAAGACAGGGAAGAGCCTACCGAACACGTGGATGCGAGTCGTGAACTTTTTCATAGTGCACACTCTGTGTACATTTACAACATTCTGGGTACATTTACGAATATAATAATTTTTCGAATTAAGGTTTGTCCAGTTCAAAAGACGGTGTGTCGAAATAGGAAACCTAACGATACTTTTTCCCAGACGGGTGTCACCGTCTGGGATGCGTGATAAGCGTGTTAATTCCTAGCATCCTTCCCGTCCCGTTCCTTCTGCCTTCGCAGTCTTAAAGTTTTAAACTTTTTTAACACTGTGCCCTACAGCACGGAGGCGCAACCCTCAACCCCTCGGTGCACATAGGGAGTTTAACCTCCTTGCCTCTTTGCTAAAGGGGTGAACTACCTATGCTTAGGTAGTTTATCCCTTTACCCCCGTCAACACCCTGGTGTTCCTAAATCATACACTATGTGGACGATTAAGTGGCAGAACAGATCATAAATAGGGCACACCGTCTGACACGTGTCCAAAGTGACCAATTAAAGGTCACGCGAGTCGCACATGGTACCGCATAGGCCCATGGGCTGTCCGAGGCTAGGGTCGAGCCCATCCCAGACCCTAGATGGACTCGGCCCAGCCCGATTCTTACCTCGACAGCTGAGGGTCGGGAGCCTCAAGGGTCTTCCACCAGAGTACAGTGGGAAGCAACTCACAGCTCCAAACCCAAACAGAGCATTTAATGCGATCCTGAGTAGGTGCGCGCATTGGGCAAACCGTCCTGATAGAACGGCGATTTGTCAGGATCTCGCCCCTGACAGGCTCGAGCCATAGGGGACGGCGGAAACTAGGCCACGACGATGCAGGGAGAATCACGGTAATCTCGGCCTGTGATCTCTAGGGTAAGTCCTGATGAAAAAAAGTACTCGGTCCTGCGATTGAGAACCATGAGGTTCACAGTTCCAGGACTATATATATGAGTCATGCATCCCCGAAAAAGATAGGCATATATGCATACAAAAAGAAATATTTAAAAATTTATGAGTAAGAAACAAAGATATACTCATACAGAGAAAAACTAAATCTTTGCTACCCTAAATCAAAGATAAACAACTGATTTAAGCATCGGAGAGTCTTTGCAAGTGGCCTCCCCCACCTCTCCGACCCTGCCCGAAGTCAAAAACACTTTGGAATAGCAAGAATACGTAGACAGTTGGAAGATACAACATCAGCAATTCAGAGACACGTGGACAGCTGATGAAAACCGATCCAACAAGTACTAAAAATAAGTTTACCAAATATGTTTCTTATTTTTAAAAATTAAAAATCAAAGTAAAATTTTTAATTTTTAAATAAAACTAAAAGTGAATCCAAATAAATTTTGTATTTATTTCAGATCTGTTGTAATTTTTTGTAGTCTGATTTTTTGTTTGCCTTCAAATTTGTGGGTTTCATTACCTAAGGTAATTTCAGTCTTTTCATTATCAATTTTGACCAAACAAGGTGTAGAGGTTGTAACAACGAAATAACGCTCACTTGTCTGGACCCGCGCCGCCACGTGCGTTCGTCGATCAATATTCGCTCTATAAGGGTTTACTTTATTCTATTGTTAATTCGTTGTTTCTTTTTAATTTTGATTTTTTGGGGCTGAAATTAGGGGTTTTATATAAAATAAGAGAAAAAGAAAAGTAGAAAAATAGATTATTCCGAAAGAAAAAAGCGAAAATTTTGACATTCCTAAAACTTCGTTTCATTTCTGCACATCTCTCAATCTCAGCACTCTCTGTCCTCAAACCCTCGCTGATCGGCCATTCTTTTTCCCCCAAGGTATGCCTTCTACTTTTCTTAATAATCTTTTTTATTCGTTGATTTTGATTATTCTTAGTGTATATTTCTTATTAATTTTTTTTTTTTTTGGTGGGGGGGGATACTCTTTGTTGAATGTCGAGTCTATTAATTATTTAGAGTTAGCAAGATTATGTTAAATGATTATTGAGTTTGGGTTACATTACTTGTTAAATGTCTCAATCTGTGTCAATATTTTGCTCTTGTTTTCTGAGCTTCGATATACCGAGTGAATCGTTTTTTTTTTTTTTTGAAGATAAGTTTGTTGTCTATATTGTTACATGTTAAACGGGGTTGCGGAAATATAAGTTTAATTACAAATATGAATTGAATTTTTATTGTTTTATTTTATTTAATCAAAGTTGTCAAGAACTCTGTTGAAAAAACCCTCTTGGTGTTGGAACAGATAAGCAATGGTGTTCTTCAGGGGCGCATCTGCGCTTTCCAGGCTCCGCTCTCGTGTTGTAAGTTTCCATTCTGTGTGTTGTACTGTTTCATTGTTAATCTGTCTGATCAATACATTTTTGCAGAGTGAGCAGTCTAATCTCAAGAATTCTGTCAGATGGCTTCAAGTGCAGAGCTCTTCAGATCTTGTAAGTTATTGTTTCTCCTTTCCAGTTTCTTAGAGAGATATGTCATAATTTTAAAGAACGAATTTCTTGGTTGGGTTTTGTTAAAAGCTTTTGTTGGTTTTAACAGGACCCAAATAACTACCAATTCGGAACAATCATTGATACTGTTTTTTTTTTTTAAAACAACACTTTTAATCAAATACATATATACATATTATATGTTTGTGTGTATATCTAGACGTCACTGTGTGGTAGTGGAACTGAGACTCATCATGAGCATTTTTTGTTCTATTTTAATAATTGCTGATTGGCTTGCAATCGGAATGTGACATCGTGGAAATCTCATCCCATATAGAAACTGAGATGAAGCTTATAGTTACTTTCTTGCATACTCTTACTAGTACAATGACATAAGGTAGTACTACTTTTGTTCTCTGGTTGGCAAGCATAAAAAGACTTCTTGTAATAACCATTATTGTTTAAACGCAAAGGATAAGCTAAATTTTTAAACTTCTTGTAATAACCATTATTGTTTTTCCATCCAGGATCTTCATTCTCAGCTCAAGGAATTGATTCCCGAACAACAGGTTTGTGTTACTAGTTTTTATCTTGTTTACATCTCGAGATAAAATAATAGTTTCCCAATTGATGTCTCTTTCAACCATCCATTTACTTTGGTAACTGAGTTCTATGCAGAAGTATGCTTACATTTGGTGTTTCTGCATTAAACTCAATGTACTTGAGTTAGTGAGGTTACCTTTTTTTTGGTTTCATAATTGTTGCTTATTGACTTTAGTTTTGGAGTAGGTGGATGGAGTGTTTTTTGAACTGCTATGCTATGTTTACCTTCCTATTTTATTTGGTTGTTAATTTTCACAATAAAACAAAGCTGTTCAGCAAGGTTTGTTTATAAGTTTTTTCTTCATACTGATTGTTCGTGGGTAGTTTTGATATGAAGGTGAGTAAGCATTGTACTGTATTTTGTAACATTTGGAGTTATATATTTCTTTTGCTTTTTTTTTTTAATTTTTTTTATTTAATTAAAAAGTAAATTCAAAATTTTTGTTTTGTAACAGGAACGTCTGAAGAAATTGAAGTCTGAACATGGAAAGGTTCAACTGGGCAATATTACAGTTGATATGGTAAACGCAGGGTTTCTATTTTCCTCTCTTATCATTCAGAAAGTGAATGATTATGGCATTTTTTTCGTAAAACTAGTATATTATGCATCCATGCTAGATTTTACTTTTTATTTAGTGATTTTTCAGACCTAAACTGACATATGCTACATCATATGTATTTGTGAAGGTAATTGGTGGAATGAGAGGAATGACCGGGCTGCTATGGGAAACCTCATTACTCGACCCTGATGAGGTATACATTTGATTTAATTGGCCTTGATATTATGGGTTAGGATTAGTGAGTTGTGATGAAGTTTTGTAATCTGGATTTAAGCTTCATCTTCTTTTTTTTTTTTTAATTTTTAATTTTTTATTTTTAGTTTATAAATTATTCTGTGTATTTGTTTCTGTAGGGTATCCGTTTTCGGGGTCTGTCGATTCCTGAATGCCAAAAAGTTTTACCAGCTGCTAAGCCTGATGGGGAACCTCTGCCTGAGGGTCTTCTCTGGCTCCTTTTAACTGGAAGGGTATTCCTTTTTTTCTATTTCATTTTTTCACTGTTTGAGTCAACAAGCATATGTGGACAGTGTAATGAGAAAATGAATTGGATGAAGTCGCATCTTTTTGTCGTGGCTTACCATACAAGACTTGTTTACTCCAAGTGAATCTTGTGAAAAATATTTCTATTTGCAAAATATCATTCTTAGTGTTGTATTTTAAACTTGTATACGTGTAAATTTATAGTCTCTCTCACATTTACCACTTGTTCTAACATTTCTCCTTTTAGCAAAAGTTGCATGCTTTAAAGTTAATGAACTAGTGAATTTATATTTTTTCTGCTTCACCTCTGAGCATCAGGTACCAAGCAAAGAACAAGTAGATGCTTTGTCGAAGGAATTGCGAGCTCGTGCAGTAGTTCCAGGTTACTGCTTTCTTTTTTCTTTTTGTTTTGTTAATGCCCATGATGTTTACAGTAACTTAGTTATCATTTTTCTTTAATGATTTTTTTTTTAATCAGAAACAAACAATAATAAATAAAAAGAAGTTTACAAAACAAGGGAACGAGAGGTCCCGACAGAAATTAAAGAAAATGTAATAAATCACTGACCCATGAGAATTGTAATATGAGAGAATTGCACATTGTGCTGGTGAATATTTCATCTACCGCACAGTACTTGTAGCTAGACATCATGTCATGCTCATAGATTGCACTTTTCTCTTTCAATGAAGTTTTTGCTTCTTATACACTTATTCAAACGTGCTGCACAGGCTCAGTTAAGTAAACTGGTGCTGTTCTTCAGTTGTGCCCTTTTCTTGCTCTCTATGATTAGTTTTGTGATTCTGTATCTCAAGAATTTTGTAATTCTTGCAGACTATGTCTATAAGGCCATTGATGCTCTACCTGTTACAGCTCATCCAATGACTCAATTGACATCCGGTGTTTTGGCCCTCCAGGTTGGTAAATGGATATTCAGTCACAATTTATTGGTTATGTGCTGGTTTATTTTATTTTTTAATTGAACCTTTTTCGGCATTGTCATTGGCTGTTTCTGAATCTGAACCGGTTGACTTTGTTTATGGCTTTGCACTTATTTCTTTGGCTAGTTATTTTTCATGGATCTTGAAGCTAATGCTATGCGTGGAAGGGTATTTGATGACCATGAAATGCCAAAACCTTATCTAGAACCTCCAAAGGATGCTTTACTAATTGAATAGTTTAACGGACGTTTTATATCTTCATCACTAAATGTCTCAATTAATTGCCCTTCTGCTATATCTAGTTTGACCTGCGACGCCAACAGCTGTAGTTGTGAAGCTTGATAATGTTGCATATAGAATATGTAAAAGGTTTTTACTCTTCAATAACCTTGACAAGTTCCAAATTTCTTAATTTTTGGTTCCTGTACCAACCACTGGAGTTGATAGGTCTTATCGAATTTGGAGTAAATAATCTTCTTGACTCTGCCTCAGATGGTTGACCTTCATTGGTAATATCTTCATGTATTGTTACTCTCTTCATTTGGGGCCGTTGGGGTTCGGATTTTTTTAAGGAGTAAATTTATGAGAAGTTCTTATGCCCTCTCTTTTTCTCACCGCCATTTAATAAAGATCCTTTAAATTTGAAAGAGGATTTGATGTGAGAACTGTGGAAGTTGCTACAAGAATACTTACACCATTCTCTTGCATGGGTTGGTCTCATTGGGGGTTCAAATAATCTGAATGGATCATGTATGACAATTTGTGGCTGCATTGGCAATATGCTGGTCACTTTGTTGGAAAGGAATGGTAGAATTTTTGAAGATGTGAAGGGGGACGCAGATGTTATTTGGGACAGTGAAATTTTGGGTTGCTTTGTGGGTATACGATACAAAAGATTTTGAGGAATTTCCTTTTTCTGTTTTATTTAGGGATTAGTCTCTTTGGCTTTAATTCTTAGATGATACCTTATCTTATTTTTGTTTTTTCTGCTTCGTTTAAATAAAATTTGTGTGTTTCTTATCAAAAATGTATGACAAGTTTAAATTGTTAGGTACTTAGGTTTGCTAACTCTTTTTCGGTACAATCAGGTGCATGATTATTTAGTTTCCATGCAGTTAGTACTTTTGACACACGAATTGGTTAGCTTGATCCAAATGCTAAGTATTAACTTGTTGTCAAAGTTCTTATTCAGTATTGTTTACTATTAAATTGGTGCTTCTTGGTTTTGTTGATTGTTTCTCCTTTTCAGAGAGACAATTGATGTTATTCATTTTTCCTTCCCATAAATAATAAAATACTAAAAACACAAGTCAATACGTGGGTTAGCAGTACATTAGGAGGCTTGTGATGCTTACTTACAGTTTGGTGGGTTCTGCTGGTTTCATAATTTTAGCAGTGTAATTGACATTACTTGATTACTTGGTGCGTTATTCAGGTTCAAAGCGAATTTCAGAAGGCATATGAGAAGGGTATTCCAAAATCAAAGTGAGCTTCTTTTCCTTTTCTTGGTTTTGTATCTCAATTTTCTATGATTGTGACATTGAATTATTTTAAACCGTTATCAGGTATTGGGAACCTACGTATGAGGACTCACTTAATTTGATTGCTCGAGTGCCAATAGTAGCTGCTTACGTGTACCGAAGGTCAGTGAAGTATTTAATATTCGTACTCCTGAAACAGTTCACAGTTAGACCTCTCTGATTTGAGCTGCTTTTTTGTCCATCTTACATTGTCAACTTACTGTTCTCTCTCTTAACATTGATCGATAACAGACATGTTATGCATAAGCTTAAATTGAAATGTCTCCCACTGTGTTGGAATTAATTGCTGAGTGTTTTTTCTCAAGGATTTATAAGGATGGAAAAATTATACCCGTGGATGACGCTCTGGATTATGGTGCAAATTTTTCACACATGTTGGGTTTTGATGATCCTAATATGCTCGAACTTATGAGGCTTTATGTAACCATCCACAGGTTTGTGTTGACAACCCTTGTTAGGACCATGACATTATCATGGTTTTGAATCTTCACCAATTATGCATTGGTAACTTGAGATGACTTTTACTTTTTCCTTAACATCTATGTACCATATGTTATCATGGTTTTGAATCTTCACCAATTATGCATTGGTAAGTTGAGATGACTTTTACTTTTTCCTTAACATCTATGTACCATGTGTTACAGTGATCATGAAGGCGGAAATGTTAGTGCACACACAGGCCACGTTGTAAGTTATCCTCATGTTCCAAGTATTTTAATCCAGTGGTTCAGCTTTCTTGTCCTTTATACATTGTATTGATTGTTTACTGAAGTCGTGTGATTTTGAAATATTAATAGTCTTCTTTAAGGGAAAAAAAATGTTTTTCTTGTTGGCTAAAGTTTGATTTTTTTCCCTTTATTGATGTGTTGCTATATACAGGTTGCTAGTGCACTTTCTGATCCTTATCTTTCATTTGGAGCTGCATTAAATGGTTTGGCTGGGCCACTCCATGGTTTGGCTAATCAGGTATTACATATTTGATTTTGTATGGTCCATTTCCATAGTTTGTTACATATCAGTGCTTTACAAAATTGAATTTAATATAGAAAAATCATTCGTTGGAATCATTTTTGAACTTCTGTATTTTTATTAGAATTTTGTATATTATTCATATTAGCAGTGGTGAACTCTGTTGAGAGTATCTCTGTGCATTTTGTTTTTGTTTTCGTCATTTATCAAACAGTTGATACTTCCGAACTCTTTCGTAACCCACACTGACCTTGCGTTTCTTTTGGCACCGTTTCCTCAAGTACTTTAGGATTTGAACTATTTCATTGCAGGAAGTTTTGCTTTGGATCAAATCTGTTGTAGATGAATGCGGAGAGAACATAACGAAAGAACAGTTGAAAGACTATGTGTGGAAAACATTGAATAGTGGGAAGGTAACGACAGTAGTTTCATGTTATGTAACTTATTGTCTGAATTATTTCTCGTCTTTCTATTATTTGAGTGAGTGATATGGGAGAACACATTGAGAAGATGCCTCATTTCATTTAAAAACAGGTGTTGTATCTGGCTGTTAATGTACTTTCTGTTTCATAGTTTTGAGATTTTGGCTTAATGGTCCTGGAAAATGTGCACTGATTTCAGTTAAGATCAATTGTTTACTTGCTCTTCTTGTCTGTTTGTTGCTTACTAATGCTCCATGTTGAAGTTTCATAATTTTTACTGTCTTCTCTGATCCTTCCAGTCTCTTCTTCACTGTTTAAACCAAACTTCTGCTGCCCTAAGCATAATTGAGTTTTCACCCCATCAAAATCTACAATTTTATGTTAAATTCTTTATTTGATTAAAATTCTTCTAATAATGTTCTGCTTGCATGTGTTTTCTTCTTCATAAAAAAATGCAGGTTGTTCCTGGATTTGGACATGGTGTTCTGCGCAAAACAGATCCAAGATACACATGTCAGAGGGAGTTTGCGCTAAAGCACTTACCTCACGATCCACTGTTCCAACTGGTTTTTTATCCTGCTCTATCAGAGAACTTTTGCAGTAGTGTACCCATTTTTTACATGATTCCTTAATGTGCTGACATTCTTAATGTATTCATAGGTTTCCAAACTTTATGAAGTTGTGCCTCCCATACTGACAGAATTAGGCAAGGTAATGCTGATCCGAGCTTTGTACTTGGGGTGAAAAAAATTATGGTTCTTTTCGGGCATATGTGCTTTGATCTTTTCCGTTTATCAAAAGATTTGAGAATGAATTATCTTATGTGTATTACTATATATTTTTATATATATATATTACAGTTATTCATATATGTTTGTGTGTGTGTAAAGCATCCATATATAGAGAAAAATGGACAAAGAATGATTGAGAATGACAATAAGCATCATGTTGAATTGGTTGTGTTGACGATTATTTAGTCAAAGCAATGTGCAGAGATGATGGTTTCGCACTATCTATAAATATTTCTTTGAAACTAGTGATATGATGCTGAATGGACTTGAGAAACTTCCAATCTTGTAGGTCA
>JXTB01000322.1:87866-108280 GCA_002914805.1 Parasponia andersonii | reverse complement strand
GTTGAATTATTTTGGTCTAACTGAAGCAAGGTATGATATGTCGTCCTCGTAGTAAGTTTGTTGCTTTCGATGGTTTGTAATTATGTATCTACGATTTAGCATAACCTTCCAACTTAAATTTTGTTCAGGTATTTTACTGTTCTTTTCGGTGTTTCAAGGAGTCTTGGAATTTGCTCTCAGGTTTGTGTCTCTCTACATTTGTTGATGTACTAATTTAATGTTACATGCAAAGTTTAATGTATACTGAAAAAATGGAAAGAACGAAAAGAACTAGAAAAGAAGTGACCTCCAAATCATAATTGTTGGCAATTTGAGGGTCCAACACCTCCCAGTGCGAGCACAAGATTTGATATAATAATCGGAAGACAAAAGACATCTTATTCATTTAATCATTGGTATTTAAATACAATACATCGGCATTAACCGCCCCGCGCCCTAATATTAAGGAGCTAGACCACTTCCTCCAGGACTCCAACTATTCCCCCGAACTAATAGAAAGTTAAAAGGAATGAAACAGCCCATTATTATGTTTTAATTCCACTAGTTAACAACTTAATACGTGTATATTCTACTGGCTGATAAATTAATTGACTAATTCCAAATAAAAGTAAAAGTACAAATAGCAAATACTTATAAAATTATTATTCTAAAGTTTTGACTCTTATCATTTGATTATTTATATACACATGTTTTGTGAACTATTGTGGGTGTAGCTTTTCAACGTTTTTCTTTTTTCTTCAGTTAATATGGGACCGAGCTCTTGGTTTGCCACTTGAGAGGCCAAAGAGTGTTACCATGGAATGGCTTGAGAATTACTGCAAAAAAGCAGCTTCATCTTAAGAATTCTCGAGGAGAGCAGTATCCATTTATTTGTTCTGAAATAATCGTTTCGTAAGGATGGCATTCCTAAACGATTCATATTGGTGATGCGTAGAGTTGCATATAATTTTTTCTCTGTGGCCCTAGCAAATTAGAAAGTTCTGTTGACTTCCGAGGTAGTTTATCTTTTATGATTTTGAATTAGTGCTAAAGCTGCATCGAGAAATAAGGCCAAGTTTTTATGAGACTTGTGTACATGTGTAAGCTCTCAATGGAAACCGTTTTGAACATGAGTTCATAATAATTAAAGCTTCATGTGATTTCATTCTCGTTTTTAGTACTCTGTTTTCGGACGCTGAGTTCTATCTTTGTGAAGAGAAAAAAAAATAATAATAATGTAGTTATTCAATAGTTAATTAGATTTTGCTGTACAAAATAAGGGCTAATTGAAATTTTAATTAATGAAGAGGGGCATGTCACTTTGAACTTTTAAAAAATTTTAAAAGCTTAAGTCGGGAATTGGTAATTAAATGGTGTATAACTTGAATTTTGAAATATTTATATGTACAATTTAAAGATAATGCTTGAACTACTAAGTTTTGTACTAAATTTCTAATGTCAACACATGCGTATTTGATTTGTTATCACTTAATTGGTGATAATATTTAATCTATTAATAATAAATTTTAATATATTAATTAGATAGTGATAATTTATATTTTACACGTTAGTACAAAAAATTTAGTACAAAATTTGGAATATATAGTGTTATCTAAATTTAAAATTAAAAAAAAAATGAGTGGAGACAAGTGGTAGCTAAATAAGGGTATAACTTAATTTTCTTAAAAATTCATAAGAAACAAAGACAAACAATAATAGGGGATCAAAAGGAGTAAATGAGACCAAAAGATGTCCCTCTTGAATCACCTACTATAACCAAATTAGACCCCTCTTTTATTTTCTTTAATTGATCGGTGGTTCATGAACATATGCTAATTAGTAATTTAGTACTATCAGTGATGGTAACTAATTAAATAGCATATAGTTGCTTTCACCTTCTTCAATTCCCATATATCCCTTCCAGAATTCTATTAGAGACAAAAATAAACTAAGATCGGAGAATATTTGATTAGTGCTTGCTCTGTTGTGCTCCTCTTTATGAGAGGCTTTAATTCATTTAAAATACTGATAGCAATTCTAATAAAGTAATTTGTGACTCGTGAGTGGTGCGTTTGTAATGGACTTGTACCTAGTGCCACTACTACAAAAAGGTGTCAAAAAATTCAACATTATTCCTCTTCGTACATTTGACATGTCTAGGTAATGCCAGCCTATATCGCTTAAGGCATGCGCCATACTTAAGGTTTCACCATAAATATTGGTAGCTTTTTCAAAAATGTTTACGTACGTAAAGAAGTAAAAACCAAAATATATAGTTTAAAAAAAAATGTATAGTAATACTTTTTTCAAACCATATAATTCCACTCATCTCTCTGATCTTATCCGCCAACTTCTCTCTCACTCACCAGCCTTAGAAAACGATATATAAACCCTGTATAGAATATGCCAATTTTGAGGAATATATTCTAATCAGATCATCCTTGACTTAACGACCCTATGTAAAATATGTGCTTGACAAAAATTTAATACATAGCGTAACACAGTTAAATAGTTACCGACATTTCCGTATGTAACCCAACAAAGTATTAATCAATGTCGGTATAGGTGCATCAAACTGTGGACTATTAGTTTTGCTAAAATTATAGGCTGCGTCAAAAAAAAATTAATTAATTACCCTAGAATGGTACTAAATTCTCGTGTGCTCACGAATTTCTTTTACAATCCTTTTGTGTAAACAATGGTAAACAAGCTGTAACTATCGATTACAATCTTTTGACTAACAAGACAGAAAAGTAATTTCAGAATGATTATTTTCTCTTTTCAAAACAAACTAAAAAATTCATTATTTTGTACTATAAAAATTATTTTGAAAAGAGAGACTAAGAAAGTCAAGTCGCTAAAAAAAATGGACAAGTTTCGTTAATTTTCCACACTCCTTAGGTATACTAAGTGAGATTTAGCCTTGGTACCTATTTTTTTTGCCTTATATTTCACCAATACCTATTTTAATAGTTTCATATTTATAATTAGGTATATATTTCATTGATCATTACCTAATAAGTTTTTATTTTTGTTTAACCTATTTGTAAATTTTTTTTTTGTTGTTCGATCATTATCTAACTGCTATAATGATTTAAGTAATTAGAAAAAAATAATAAAAATAAATATAAATTATTCAATACTTTTTTTCCTCATTTTTTTATCATGTAAAAACGTGCATAATGCATTTTAACTAGATAAAATAACAACTAAAAAAATAAAAACTACTGAATTAGTGTCCATATTTCATATATAGAATACGTGTGGTATACATTTATTGGGTACTTATATACCTATGGTATTCATTATAGAATGTCTACTGTTTTTAAGTATAATTTTTATACATATAATATACATTTATCCATAAAACGGATATAGATCTATTAAAAAAATGGTTATCCATTTAAATATGCTTTAAAAAATGGGTATTTATGTATTTTTTTTCTTGTATTTAACAAGCGTCGACTATAATGCAGTTTACATGTACTATATCATAATATACACATACTTTTGGATTGAAATAAAAATGGTAGGAGAAAACATAGGTTACCATAAGAAATCTAGGTGAGTCTACAGAGTTATGTATAATAATTAATTATGACTATAGATACAAGATAATATTTTAATTGCGTATTCAAGAGTATTTATATGACGTGCCATTGAAGGGTAGTTGAATTTTCTTGAGAGCATTAGAGGTTCAAAAACTTGTTGTATACGTAATAGTCAGTCAGAACTAAGGATAAGTAATCTTACTAATCCTTGGCAAGGTTTTGCGAGGAAATTTGAGATATAATATAATCACTGTACTATAAAGAAACAAAAGATTAAATTAAGAATAATACTATCAACATCTGTAATGCATAGTCTCACACACCACATACTCATAAAGATGTGAAACCCCACTCTAGATTTACTTCTGATAACTAATATGTGATGCTTAGCATTTCATGTTCTTTTTAGCAATTTCATATAATTATTGATGACTATATATAGTGCTGATATAACTACGCTTCATATTAAGAATCTTCTATTCCAAGTTAAAAAGTTCTGAAATGGTCGAGCTCAAGTTGAAACCAATTAAATTCACATTTATTTATACGCGTGCCTATATAGATAAATATGAATATATAGATTGTGGTTGCAAATTCCGCAGCACCACATATGTGAACGTAGTTGTCGATCGAAGAATTGTTCCCGTAATGAAGGTAAACAAAATTCTTTACTTTCAACTGTTCCTTTTCTTTGGCATGCAAGAGATCGAGAGAAATGAAAAAGATAAAAGTTGTTTCTTTACATTCTAAAAATATATCAAACACACACATGGAATAAAATGCAATCTAAATATATTTAAGGCCATGTTGTGTACCTTAAGGCAATGCCTTATCAACTTTTTTTGTTTTTTTATTATTCCTTTTTTGTTTTTCCTTTTGAAGCTAGCCTTGATTCTGACCGCCCTTAAGGTAACAAAATTGGTTAGATGTTATGATATGAGCAGCAGTTGAGCCCAAACTCTTGGCCAAAATTTTGGGACTAATTTTGAAAATAAAATTACCCAAAAGTACAGTTTTCAGAAAGGGTCCATAGAAATAGCACCTGGAATTTGGAGTGCAAAATAATAAATTTTGAGCTCAGATTTTGCGAAACACATCCAGCAATAAAAAAAATCTGGAACAAAGTGCGCGCGAGATCACAACAAACGCAGCCACAATGCTCAAGATTGCGTCACCTTTCATCGTTTAAATACCATTAATACGAGGCTTCTAGCTTAACAACTTAACCCTACCTTGCTCACTCGGTAAATGAGCGAAACGATCGTTAATTAGCTACTTCTTTATTAGGCTTCTAGTTTGTACAGCCATATTATTGGAAATATTCAGTTCGGTTTCTTCTAACTGAGTTTTCCACAAATTAAAATTATAGAAAATATTTCCAAAAGTCCGAATTGTTCCATTCCCGGAACTTGACCTTTGAGAAATTCATGAGTTGAACTAAAATTATTATCATGGAGGACTCCTTTAAGTTACCGTGAAATCTAATTATCCTTTAACCAAACTCATAAATGTCCTTGGTGAGAGTAGTACGTATGTGAACGTAGAAAAATTTCCACACAACGTATCATCACATATGTGAACGTAGATCCTGGAAGAATTGTTCCGGTAATAATTAATGTTTACATACAAAATTGCTCACTTTGAACTTCCTTTTCTTTAGCATCCGAGAGAGAGAGAGAGAGAGAGAGAGATGAAGTAATATGTATGTGGTCTTTTCATTATTCTAAAAATATTGCAAACACACTTTTGGAATAAAATTTAGTCTACATGTAAGTATATAGCCATGTTGTGTACCTTAAGGAAATGACATATTAACTATTCCCGTCGTAGCTAAAGGGAAAGGGAAAAAAAAAGAAAGTCGATGAAAAGTGGTTGAAGAAAGAAAAAGGAAGTAACTTATAGCTTTCAAATTTTTTTTCTTAAAAAAATTGCATAATTAAAATATATAGGATTACCTAGAGTTGTCTCTAATATTGGAGTAAGTAGCAAGCAAAGTACATTATACTTAGTTTATAAGGAATAGGAAGAAGATCATTACTCTAAGATCACAAAATGTCGCTCGCTAAGAGAGCTTATCATCATGTCTTTCAGATCTTATCATCTCTACTCATGATCTTTTTATTCTTGGATTGCCAAGCTTCACGTCAATATCATTTTGTGGTAAGTAAACTGAAATAATGTTCTTCAATAAAACTATTTCACAAATTAAAAAAAAATACAATTATTTAGAGAGATATAGCTAGGGGTGGGAACTATATTCCTTTTTAGCTGGCTATGCATGATGTTAGTTTATATATATAGATATATATATAGGCTCTTTTTACTACACAATTTTTACAGGATCTTGTACTATATGCAGCACTAAACTGCAGTTTTATAATGATACTTTATTAGTACTAAAAAATTTATATGGCATATATACATCAAATTTTGTAGGTGAAAGAAGCACCATACACAAGACTGTGCAGCACTAAAAATATCTTGACAGTCAATGGGAAGTTTCCGGGACCAACTTTACGAGCTTACAAAGGAGATACCGTCTTTGTGAAGGTTCACAACAAAGGCAAACACAACATCACTATTCATTGGTATGTCCGGTTTTAATTATTTATATACATTCCTTTAAGTATTATATATTGTTCTATAAATAGCTTTTCAAAAAATATGGTAATAACTTACTAAGTATTAATTAATCTAACGTCGGGCAGGCATGGAGTAAAGGTGCCAAGAAATCCATGGTCAGATGGCCCAGAATACATAACTCAGTGTCCGATCCAACCCGGAGCGAGCTTCAACCAAAAGGTGACTTTTTCGACTGAGGAAGGAACCGTATGGTGGCATGCTCATAGCGACTGGGCAAGAGCCACAGTTCATGGAGCAATCATTGTTTATCCCAAGATTGGAACTAGTTATCCCTTCCCAAAACCTCACCGAGAGATTCCCCTCATACTTGGTTTGTATAGTACTCCTGCTGGATCGTTCTAGAACTTGGCCATTGGATCTGATTCCTATAATAAGTGTTCAATTATTTTGGAAATTTTTTTTCTAAAATTTAAAATGCAAAATAATAATAATAATAATAAATGAAGAGGTGAAAGTACTTAGGAGTACTCATACGTTTTCCTGGATTGATCATATTATAGGAGAATGGTGGAAGAGAGATGTAATGCAGGTACTGAAGGAATTTATTAGAACTGGTGGAGCCCCTAATGTTTCTGATGCTTTAACCATAAATGGTCAGCCTGGAGATCTGTACAACTGTTCAAGATCAGGTGACTGATTCACAATTATTATATATTACTTACAACATTAACAGATCATGATTTTACCAACCTACCTAATATATATAATATCGATTTGGAAATAATCTATAAGTAAATATTAGCTTATTACAAGTTCATTTCTTCAACTTGCAATATTGTATTGTAGGGACATTCAAGCTTCTTGTGGATCAAAACAAAACCTATCTACTCCGAATGGTAAACGCGGCAATGAACACAATTCTCTTCTTCTCGGTTGCGAACCACAACCTCACTCTTGTGGGAGCAGATGCTAGCTACACCAAGCCTTTGACGACGGATTATATCGCAATATCGCCCGGACAGTCAGTTGATGCGTTGTTGGTCACCAACCAAAATCCCGGTCTCTACTACATGGCTGCCAGAGCTTATTCAACTGGGGTTAATGTTTCTTTTGATAATACCACAACCACAGCTATAGTACAATATAACGGAAGCGACAATACGTCAACTCCAATATTTCCCTACCTTCCTTACTACAACGACACAAAATCAGCCTTTAACTTCATAACAAGACTCAGGAGCCTTGCCGACAGAGACCATCCAATATATGTCCCTTTGAACATATCAACTAAAATAGTTTCCACTGTTTCTATAAACACATTTCCTTGCCCCGAAAACCGGTCGTGCGAAGGACCTAATGGTACTCGCTTGGCTGCTAGCATGAACAACATAAGCTTCGTGACACCACGGCAGATAGATGTTCTAGAGGCTTATTATTTTCATATCAATGGGGTTGTCAGGAAAGACTTTCCGACGTTCCCGCCACTTTTGTTCAATTTTACGGCTGACTACTTGCCATTAGAACTTGAAATTCCAAAGAGAGGGACTAGAGTTAGAGTTTTGGAGTACGGTTCCACGGTGGAAGTTGTTTTCCAAGGAACAAATTTGGTTGCTGGAATAGACCACCCCATGCATCTTCATGGGTACAGCTTTTTTGTAGTTGGGTATGGATTTGGTAATTTTGATGAGGAAAGGGACAAGTTAGGGTATAATCTCATTGATCCTCCCTTGTTGAACACTGTAACTGTGCCTAAGAATGGCTGGGCCACCATAAGATTCGCTGCCAATAACCCGGGTAATTTTTACATGGTTGTTTACAGGTCTATTAGTTGTATATGAATCTAATATTTTTGTAGACAAAAATTAGGGAATTTAGATAATTTTGATCCGCTATATTTTGCTCTATATACTTTTGTATACTTGAACTGAAAATTTTGACTTCTTCCCATAGGTTTTTTTTTTCAGATTTAAGTTGCAACTATTTATAAAATATTGTAAATTATACATATGTTAGTTGTAAAATATTGTATAATATAAGAACTTAATAAGTGCTAACTAATATATAGAGCGGAGAGGAATGTTAGGAAGCACTATATACACGCACCACACTAATAAGGTGTAGATAACTAGCAATAGAGGATATACATATTTCTAATGATCTGAGTGGATCTATAATACCCATTACTCTTTACACATATTTCTAACGTTATTATAATTATAACAAATAATTACTTTCTTAATATCAGGAGTGTGGTTTCTGCACTGTCACTTGGAGCGTCATCTTACTTGGGGAATGGAGACCGTATTCATAGTAAAGAATGGAGATGATGCTGTAGCCAAGTTGTTACCTCGTCCAATAGACATGCCGCCCTGTTAACAATATCTTGGTCCTAAAGATATTATACAAATAATTTAGATGGTATTAAACTGTTAGTTTACTAAGTGAAAACTGAGCTATGTCGTTATTCGGTGACCAACTATGTATGATCTTCCAATAGTACTTTTATTATGCATTCATATTCATGTTATCATGCATGAACATATGAGTAATACTATTCGATGTTTGTGAACTATTTGTATACTATTTGATGAATTTGACATAAGATTGTGGAAAAAGACAAAATCGTGACTTATAGTAATTTTAGATTAGAATATATTATAGTTTGACACATAACTTGAGGATTTAGCTAGAAAAACCCAAATGATATAAAATTTTGATCCATAATCCTTTATCAATTCCATACTAAAGGAAACATTTCATGAGATTTGTCCACTTTGAAAATATCTTCATTAAATTATAAAAAAAAATATAGTTAATTTATCTAAATATTAAGTTGGCAAGTTCTAAGTTTTTTAAAATAAACTATATGGAAAAAAAAGTAGATATGATCCACAGGTAGTTTACAAAGGTCTAGCCATAACTCGGTGTACTTTGTTTTTAAAAATTAGATCCTAAAAGAGTTTATAATGTCCAATTATACAACAATAAAAAAAATTCCTGTATCATAATGAAAATACAGCCTCTTAACTACATAATTAAACACAAGAAAGAATGTAACAAGGAATAGATACTAACCACAAATGATGAAGGAAATGGCAAAAATGACCCTAGTGATCTTACAAGCTAATGTGACAACTATCCTGATCAAACAAATATCTAAGTCAGAGGAGAGAGAGAGAAAGAGGAGGGTGAGCTAGATAGCGTAGTAGGAAAATAGTTACTATTTTAAAAATATTTTTGTGATAAAAAGTACATACATAGTTAATTTAATCTAAAATAAGTTAACAAATCACATACATATATATCATTTCCAAAACAGATAATCCACGTATATATATATATATATACATATATATATATGTATATATACATATATATATATATATAAGTGTAATTAAGTATGAAAATGAACTCACATAGCATATGATACCATCACTTAATACTTATGAGCTCACATCGTCTCGTCATAAACCTAAGATATATAGTGCATAAACCTAAGATATACTAGCACTATATGTGCTAAATACCTAACCTGACACCTAATTACATAACCAGAGGAACACCCATATATTACCAACAAAACCCAGAAGGGTAACTAAATGCCTACATTGATTGAATTAGAGGTAATCAGAAGAAAATTCTATACAGGTTTATTGATTCTACATCGACAATATAGAATAACACCATCAATAAATCTATAATACTAACATAGTGCTCATATATGATCATATCATATGACACACACAATATGAATAAGTATATAAAATAACTATGCAAAAGTTTAGTTTTCAAATAGTACTTTAGTTTTTTATAGAAGTCTCATTTTAGGATTTTAAAAAAATAGACATTATAATAACCGTATTTTTTATGAGCCAAAATTTTATCCAGCATACGGAATATCCCAAAGTAGTACTATATATCCACAAATATTAAAAACCAAGACAAAATTCCCAAAATAGTTCAATATTTACACATATCACAATATAGAGCGTTAGCAATTTCTTTTAAAAAAGATATAAAAAGTGGTAACTGAATCTCTAGCTCATCGTGATAGCTATATAACATTATCGAGTGCTTGTGGCATTGAGGGATTGTTGATTAGAGGGTCAAAGAGTGTTTTTGAGCCTCAGTTCACAGACTTCGCTATGTGAGCGTATTTGTTACGTCAACTAACTATATAACCTTGACTAATTCTGGTCCGAGATCAAACCTATCTCTAACATGCAAAAGGGGGTGACTCTCGAGTCTCGTCGCTTCAACTTTTGTCCCAGCTGCAAATATAAATAATATATATATTTATATATATATCAAACTTCATATTTCAACAAGCACAACGTAGAAATGACAATAAAATTTCTTTCAATAGCCCGAACAAAAAATCGCTTCTCTAACCAATATTATTGAATATACTTCAAAGTCCAAGAACTCACTATAGATAAATCAGACTAGACCAAGGGTTGGGGTATACCGGCGCTGACTTGGAGTTGCGAACTTGCCGGAGGAAAGGACCCACGACATTGATTTCATCGGAAATGGCTGCAAGAAGGCAAGGCTTTCGTGATGTATTCTTCGTACCTAGTCTATTGAAGTAATGAGGAAGGGCAGCAGTAGAGCTTTGGCAACCAATGTTAAACAATAGCCATGAGTTATCATTCTTTATAAGAATATAACAATCAAAAAATGTTTTAATCATATGTACAAGAAGGAACGTACACCATGGAAACGAAATGTATACCAAAACATAAGGGATTCTAAACGACAATATTATGTAATGAGAGGTGAATAACCACTACCTTGATAGGGAATTAAGAGCAGAGGAGCTACTATTCTAATAGAGTAATGTCAAAACAACCTTACATATTCTCGTAAAATAGTTTTTATTTTTAAAATTATCAAAAATTGTTTTTAGTTTGTAATGCCAATTAGGTTGTATCGTGTCAACTGAAGTATATTTAGCCTCAATTTATTCTTACGTCATGTTGTATTGTGTCCCGCCCATAACGTGTCAGTGTTTATGTCCATGCTTTGTTTGTGTCATATCCATTATCATACATGTTACATACCGTGCTTAATAGGGTATGTTTTTCATATTTTTTTTGTCATGTTCATTTTTTATATTATTCTTTTTCTTGTCTAATTGTGCTAATTTTTGATATTATTCTTTTTGTACTTAATTGTACTCGTTATATTATTTATTTATTATCCTATCTAATTGTTTCCTCTTTTTAATATAATCAAGCATATTATTCCTAATCTAAGTTGTTTTTGAATTCAGAATATTGTTATCGTGCTCTCGTTGTTCCCCCTCCCCCTTAAGTTTAGTTATTTTAATATTATTCATACATATTTATTTCTAGGTGATAGAAAAAATAAAGTTGTTATTGTTGTGTAATATAAGAAAAATTATTTGTGAAATTGAAATAAATTTTCATATAAAAATAAGTTCAAATAGAAATATTACGATCTATAAATATATCTGAGAAATGAGAACTAACATTCAAATTTCTATAATTTAAGTACATTAGAACTAAATTGGGACCTACTTAAACTACGAAAGTAACTAAACTATAATTTTATGTTTTTAAATTTTTTTCTTCTTAAATTTAATTTTATGAGTTTTTTATAATGTAGGTGGCTCAATGTGAGTTTTAGCTCAACCTAGTTATTTCTAAATCAAACTCTTTGCCAAAACTTATTAAGTTTTGGGTTCTTTTAATCATGAACTTTTTTTATTCTTTTTTAGAAAATGTTTTAATTTTATTTTTTGTATTTTTTTATTTTTTAAAATCAAAACTATACTAAAAAAATCTTATATTATATTTTTTTTACAAAGTGGTAATGATTGTTAATCATGCATATTGTGCCTTTAAATGGTGCATATCTTGCTGCATGTCGTATTTGTGTCGTGCATTTCCAATTTACTTGAAAATTGTGGTTTCAAAGTTAAACACTTAAAAAATAAATAAAACCTAATTCATCTCCGCTTGGTAACATCTGGCTTCAAATCTGAAAAAGATAAGAAGCAAATAATTAATTGGTGTTGAAGCAGTAATTTGATTTTGTCTTCAGTTTGTATTTGATGAGAACTATCTTAAGAATTTCAAATAAATTATATAAGGCATTGTAAAGGAAAGATCAAAATACTAAGAATGCTATGTGTTTTGTGAAGATATGTAAGCAACAAATATAAAAGAATGCAAGATAGTGAGAGAAATTGTTTTAGATATTCTTAATATGGATAATATATTAAGGTCAACATAAAACTCAACAAAGTAATAAAATTTTATTACCTGGGTGAATTTTTATTAGTACGAAACTTCAAGAGTTAAATAATTATTTTTCTAGTGAGAGTACCGAGTTACTTCTTTGTAGCACATTTGTTCCCAGATGATTCATTCTTCGTCTTGTGGAATATTATCCTAAAGATTTTTTGAAATTACAGCTCTCCACACTAGATGATCAACTAGAAATTTACGCTATTGATATGTGGTCTAGTAAATAGTTTGTACATATGAAAGTCGTAATGCTTTTATACAAAAGTTGGTTGACACAAAAAAAAATAAAGCATAATTTCAAAAAAAAAAAAAAAAGAATGAAGCAAACACACATTGTGACGTTAACATTGATTCTTCCTATTGCAACTGCCATAGTATAGATAGTATTTTTTTTAATCATGTATATCGCAAAGAATCGATTGCATAAACTTACTGAATGAATGATAGTTTGATTATATATATTGAAATGGGATAATAACAAATTATCCCATGGGTATGGGTTTTGATGAAATGTTTAATATATATCTTTTTAGTTTTCGTAAATTACAAAACTATCTCGATTAACAAATTAATATGTATTTTACCTTTATAACTTATTAAGTTAAAATTAACACACAAAATATCAAAACTACCTACTTTCTAAACTTGTAATAAAACAAATATTATTTAAAGAGCAATAAATAATGTTCAATGAAGAAAAAAAAAATAGTGGTGAATGAAAGAGAAAAATAACTAAAAATAAGAAGATTTAGTGAAAAAAGTTTTATATAATTTTTTTAAGGAAATATTTTCATTTTTTTTAGCTATTTAATTGTATTTAGGTAATGGTATCTTGGTTATTTCAAAAAAAATTATTCGTTATAAGTTTAGAGAGAGAGTAATTTTGACATTTTGTTTGTTAATTTTGACCTAACAAGCTATAGGAATGAAATTTGTTTTAATCTGTCAATCAGAGAAGATATTTTTGTAATTTATAAAAATTAAAGGGATATACTAAGTATTTTATCAAAACCCAATGATATTTTTGTTATTATCTCTATTGAAATAGACATTTATGATACTATTCAAAATATGAAAAATTGTGGCAAAAGTACCCATTCTTAGTTAAAATTTATATTTTAATACCAATCTTTTTTCCTGATGACAATAATACCTTCCATCCAATTTTTGTAGCAACCCTCAATTTTTTCTATTAAGTGCTATATAATTGAACACGTGTCGACGTCTAAATTTTTAAGCCATTAAAAGTTGTTTAAAAATTATAAAAAAATACAAAAATGAAATTAAACCATCAATACTAGAAAATAAACTTAAAACGAGTTTTAAAAAAAAAACTAAATCTATTTTTCTCCACACTCTCTCTCTCTCTCTGTGTCGATCGGATCTTTGTCAAAAATCTTCCATTGATCTCTGTAATACTTCAAAGGAAAGAATCCTTAACTATTGTGTGTGAAGATTAGGAAAATTTGGGTCCATTTTAGCAATTTTGTGTAAATAGAGTTTTGCAAGCATAGACCACCACACCCCGTGGTGGTGGGGACCTCATGGACTAACGAAAACCCAAGGAGGAGGTTCAAGTCGCATAGGAAGCTTCGAGTGAATAATTTTAGAAGTTTCATTTTTTATTATTACTATTTTTGGAATATAAGTGATGAAGTGAATTTTTATTCAGGCTTATAGTGATTGTGGCTTTTTCTACTGGGTTGATCTAGAAATATGCGAGAGATCAAAGAGAGAAATACCAAGATTACTAAGAAGAATTTATGACTTAGAGACAGAGAAATCATCATTTGATGAAGGTGAAGTTGGTGTTGGGCGGAGTTACACTACAGCTTGTGATAGTTCAGGGATAAGAAAAGAGCTTTCATGTGTTGCTGAAAATATATCGAGATATAATGAGGAAGTTAAAGCAAATATGTGTGAAAGATTGGGGGAATTGTACTAGTTTTTACAGTTATAATTGTCATTGTTATCTGGTTAACTTGAGGTATTGATGTAATAGTGTAATTAGTTTTATTAGTTAGTGTAAAAAAAAAATGTATGTAGCATTTGGTACTAAACTCTAAAACAGTAATTATAATGGTTGAATTTTGCTATTGCAATATCAATGTACCAGTTTATTTTTCCAATTCAAGCTGAGTTGTTTGTGTTTGTTAATAGCATTGTAGTTAAATTTTTAATATGAGAAGGACTATTAAAACAGTACAAGATATAAGCAAAATGGTAAACTGATTTTGCATAGAATGACCATTTATGTCTCAAAAAGATTACATAAATCATGTACATTGTAAAATATCATATGAAGTACAAAGTTTCTATACCTAGTTCCAACATCTAGTTCCTACAACAGTAATAACAATCCAGAAAAACTATCATCAAAAGCTACAACTATGCTACCTATTTGCATCTCCAAAACTTGATGCACTTTTTTATAATATATCCCTAATGGTCAAATATAAATGGACACTTTAAATAACTTCCATTTCAGTTCATGTTTGCTCCTATTCGAGCATTAGAGTTTGCAGTGGGCATCATTTCTGACTTTCTACTTTTGTCTCCTTTCTCTTATCTTGATTGTCTTCTCAGTAGGGGTTTTCTTAGGTGGACGTCTTTTCTTCTTTTAAACAAAGGCCTACAAAAATCCAACACATAATTGACTTCAAGATATATATCAAAATTTAGGAACTTACAAAACTAAAACTAATATATCCATACCTCTATAAATGTTTTATTCTCATAAGTGGACTTGAAATAGCCTTTCTATCTGCAGTTGGTGCAATGGGTCACTTGACTAATTTTCTTCAGTTTGGTTGTACCAGCAGGTGGTTCATCTACTTCTCTTATCCTTGATTTTTTTAGTCTACTTGGTAAATTATTTTCAGTTAGTGGAGATATTAGATTCAGTCCTGTCTGAGGCCATTTATCTAAGCTAGGTATTGGTTCAACCACACATGCATAAGCCTTTATAAAAAGTTCTTTCTTATTGTAGGTATGGAAATAGTCCATAATATCCAACCCTATACTCCAAATGATTGTAATTGCATAGCCACAAGGGATTCCTATCAGGTGGAACCTCCTACATGTCCACATTTTAGTATCCAAGTTAACCACAAAAACCTCATTACTTTTATAGGTAACTTGGAACTTCCTAGCTACAACTCTAGTTGTTATACAACACTTCCCAATTACTTTGTTATCTTTAATAACCTTCAAAATTCTTTTTCCAACAAATTTATTCCATTTCTCTACACTTTCTCTTTTATTGCAAAATCTATACATCAACCAAAATCTGATTTTCTGTAACAAAGCTATAATAGCTTTATCCCTGGCATTTAAGATAGCTGAATTAAAATTCTCAGATATATTGTTTAATAAAATATCACATTTCATTCCCTAAAAAAAAGCTAACCTCATCTATTCACTAGGTTTCTTTGCAGTGAACCATGCATAACCCCTCTCATCAATTACCTTTAACTCATTCATTCTCCTTATCTATTCTTCATTTGTCGTTGCCTGGCAGCTGCCTATAATATTTACTTTAATAGTAAACTTGTGTATTGTTTCTTGAAGTTAGCATGTAAATGCCTAACACAAAATCTTATTTCAACGCCTTTAAAAGCCGTTTCTAGCCCTTTCTATCTGTCACTCATCATTGTTATCTTCCTAGATTACCTATCTCTAAATCCTCCGACAATAATTGGAGAAACTACTTTCATGTCTCTGTGTTCTCCTTCTCTACTATTGCATATACAATAGGGTATATAGAATTATCTCTATCAATATCCACTATTGTCAACAATGTCCCTTTGCAATATCTTTTCAAAAAAATAACCATCTAAGCCAATTAAGGACCTGCATCTGAGCTTGAATCCTTCCTTGCATGCCTTCAATCATATGTAAACTCTCTTGAATAACTTTTTCTTATTAACTAATTTTGTCTTCAAAAGGGTTGTACTACTAGAGTTTGTAGCCAAGATTTATTTGCAGTAATCCTCTAAAATGGCATATTGCTTTTTAATATACCCCTCTAGCATAGTAATTGCTTTGCCCTTAGCCCTATAAAAATGCCCAAGGTGAGACCTCTGAGAATTCAGTGGCTGCAGTCATCTCTTAGAAAATCTTATAAGGCATAGTAGGGTTTACTCTAAACTACTCTATGTACTGTCTACGTGCTTGCTATTGAAAACTAGCCCACAATTATGCTCATCCTTTAAAGTATTTACTTTAAATGTCTTATTGTCAACCTTACTGATATGTGCATACAAAACCCAAAGACATTGTTCTGCTTTGCATTTAACTCTTATCTTTTATATGGTGTTCTGCATATATATGTACTCTTTGTCTACAGAAATAAAGTACTCCTTAATAGTTGTTCTAATAAGGTCTATTAGTAAACTCTATTCCCAATATGAATTTAAAATTCTCATAACTAGTATTGGCATTGAACAGCTTACTCTTCCTAATTGTATCATTATGACCATCACCTTTACTCAAGTTTTGTAGATCTTGCTCAGATTCAATCCCACCCTCACTACCAGCATCATCTTCTTCGAGTAATTGATCCCCACCATCTAATTGGATCAGGTTGATGATCTATATTCCTTTCCCCCTCATCGTCCTGAGCATATTCCTCCTGAACAAACTAAACTCTTCTTCTCTAGTTACATTTTCATCTCTTTAGTTCTGATTGTCTTCATTTTCTATAGGTTCATTCACTAGATCGTCATTCTCTGCATCCTCCCTCACTAGAGCCTCATTCTTTGCAGGTTCATTCACTAGAGCTTCATATTCTGCAGGTTCATTTTAAGTGTGGTTTTTGCTTCCACTTGCTAATAAATCCTCAATAATAGGATCATAGTCGTATACATCCTCGAATATTCCCTTATATTAGCTTTGTTGTGTGGTGTCTGGGAAATAAGGTAGGCTTGGTATGTATGGATCAGAGTTGGTAGGAACATTTGGTGGTTGTGGTGGAATATTATCTTGTTCAGTTGCTGTTGTGGGGAGAATTGTGGTCTTGGGTAATTTGGTGGTTATAGGGAGGATCTATGGGGTTCTTGTCTACATTTATCTGTTCGTGTGGTACTATCTTCCTGTGTACCAATTTCTGTTTCAGGTCCAAGGTCAGTATATAAGTGCTGACTTTGGGATTGTGATGTAACCACTTTCAACCCTTGAATATTTGCATCCTCAGCTAGTTCTTCAATGATGCATCTCTTTTCAAGTCCTGGATGATATTTAATTACATCATTGTCTTCCTGCTATTCCAATTCCATTACTTTCTCAGGCATCATCAAGAACACTTATGCCTCTCTATACTTAAGCCTCACCAATTCTTTTATCATCTCCTTAGCTTCCTTGTCACTCACTTAATTTGTTTTCATATTTTAATGCCCTATACTTTTGTTTCCACAAAAACCCAAATAGCATTGTGTAATTTAAATGCAAAACCATATTTTATAAACTGAATTTGTTAAAGTAATCCATGTAACAATTATCAACTAGTACAACACTCCTTCCCCAATACCTTTTATTCCCATAAAGTATGAAGAAATCTCCACCATGGTACAGTTTGACTGGGAATAATGTAGAAGACTCGTCTGTCAAATTTAAAAGTAATTATTATCGACTACTAAACATCCACTAAATAATAAATTAAGCAATAAAATAAACCTACAAGCTAATAATAAACAAGTTTCCCATTAACCCACCTTTATTAAAGCAAATGTTGACCCTCACAACAATAAAAGAAGAAGTAGTGGTCTCTAAAAAAGACAACAAAACAGACTCCATGCACACAAGTCCCAAACCCAACAACACAGTACCTTTTGTCAACTATAAAACCAAGAAACCCTTCACAATGTTAGCTACAAATCCTAAAAATACAAAAGTTCCAAATTCGAATAACACTCATCCACTCGATTTTCACACGAACAAACTAGAAAAATGTGTAATAAGAACCCCATAATCAACAGAAAAATACTTACCAAGTTGATGTCGATGCTCCATCTTCTCCACAAGAACTCGTCAAGATTTTAGCAATTTGCAGTCATTAATGATGGATTTTGGACAAGAACCAATCGAAACATAGAAAAGGCAAGAGAGTGAAGATGATAAATTTCTGGGTTTTTTAACTTATTAACTTTCTTTTTTAAGACATTTTACTTTAAATTTATTTTCGTATTTTTCTATAATTTTTAAACGACTTTTAATTGCCTAAAAACTCAAATATCAACACGTGTACAATTATGTGACATTTAACGGAAAAATTTGACGATTATTACAAAAATTAAACAAAATGTATTATTGCCGTCAGAAAAAAAAAAAAAAGATATTAAAATGTAAATTTTGACTAAGAATAAATATTTTTGCCGCAATTTTCACTTCGAAATAAGACTATTATGCAATGCTTCCAAACGAAGAAAAGTAGTCTGGAGCAATTATAGTATACTTTAAAATTATTTGAAATTACTTTGTTAATATTATGGATCTTTTGTCATTTATGTATTAAAAAAAAAACTGTCTCATGCCCCATCTGAATTAAATCATGGCACTGCCACTACTAAGTAAGGCTCCAATTGTGATCCTTGTCCTGGTGTCCAACTTTTCGACCCAAATATTTTACTATGATTGAAGGTACGTGGACCTAGGAATAAGTAATCTAGGCAAAAATGATTTCCTTATAACTATTTTTCGAAACCGCATTTTCAGACTACCAGTTACAAATATTGTGGCTATCGATCATAAATTTTATGAAAATTGTATAAAAAAGTATCTTGAAAAATAATCCTGGCAATTACATTTGCGCCCAGAAAACTTCCATATCCGTCAAATTCCTAAGGATGAATTTACCATTATCCTATTTAAATTTTAAAACAAAGAAGCGAAGGCTCAGGTATGTCAAAGTAGCATACTATCTAAGTTCAAAAAGTTGAGCGAAATTACCGTAGAATACTTATAATTCAAGGACCATTGGTGAAAGTAATCCTTTGGATCGGCTTGGATAAGTTTATGTTTTACGTTTGTTTTTTAGTTTTTGAACAAAAACCCTAATTTTAAGCAACAACAACAAATTCGGATGCGGCTTACCACAGTAACCATTAAATAGGATAAATAACTCTTGAACTTCATAAACTTTAAATTTTATTATATTAGTCCTTAAAAAAAAAAAATTAGTTTCCTTTTAGTCCTTTTTTTGCATTTTTCATATTTATTGATTTCAACAAAATATCATTTTCGATAATTCTACATTACATTTACATTCTTGTCTAATGTGCACCCAATTTTTGTTTAACTAATCATTTTTACTATTTCTGTATTTGTCATATTCATTAATTTCAACAAAATATCATTTTCGATAATTCTACATTATATTTTTGTTTAACTAATCACCTAATTTTTGTTTAACTAATCATTTTTACTACTTCGACTCATGTTTTATAATCTCTTTATGG
Organism: Parasponia andersonii; assembly: GCA_002914805.1. Lineage (NCBI taxonomy): Eukaryota > Viridiplantae > Streptophyta > Magnoliopsida > Rosales > Cannabaceae > Trema > Trema andersonii. The sequence goes on along the minus strand of JXTB01000322.1, from coordinate 88,438 downwards.
TATTAAACTATGTTTCTTGACATAAAATAAGTATAACAGAAGGGCAAGAGATGTCCTAAACCGCTAGACAATGGGAGCATACTTGCCCGACCGCCATTATAGTATGATCATAGTATGAATAGTTTTTTGAAATTGTCAATTTTTTCTTTTTCGAATACTTTAAGGACCAGACTGTGGGGCCCATTCCCGAGCCTCGAACCGTGAGAAGGGTCACGCGGATCGCACGTGACCCCGGCATCAGCATGTGGGTCTTCCGAATTTAAGGCAGAATCCATCACTGATCCCAAACGGCTCAACCGGTCAGACCTCGAGGAAGCGAGGGTCAGCAGTGCGGTGGCGCACGCCCTGAGTGTTGAAAAAACCAGGAGCGAGGAGCTAGCGGCGAAACTAGCTCGATCGGAGGCGGACAACGCTGCTCATTCCGAAGCCGCTAGGCTGGCCCAAGGCGAGCTGAGGATCAAAGAGCGAGAGCTCCAAAGCGCGGGGGCGGAGATGGGGTTAGCCTTCATCGCCCGAGACAATGCTATCGAGGACGCCAAGGAAGCAAGGAAAGCTGAGGCGGTGGCCAAACT